>JAJIZL010035186.1:35002-55967 GCA_023969395.1 Amblyomma maculatum
TGTGTGTGTGTGTGTGTGTGTGTGTGTGTGTGTGTGTTGTAGAGTCACAACAACGCTCGGTGACTGTCGATGGTGACAAAGACGACAAGCGTATGCGACAAGTAGGCGCCTTCCACCTTCAAACTCGGCTTCCCCATTTACAATAACACAGTGGAACTGCAGAGGTTTCCGTGCTCGCTGTAAGCGGGCACTTCCGTCTTTACCTCGCAACTTTTGAAAGCTTACCAGCCGTGGTAGCCCTCCAAGAGCCGGGGATGGGCGCCGCACTCACAAACTATACGACATCCAACAAGACCCCTCGACTTGTCTTTGTGTTCACAAAACTTATACAGCAAATCTTGTCGACCTCGACCTCCAAATTGTATATTCCTACGTGATGGTGACTCTCCTCCCTCTCCGCAAGCAGGACTCACCACTTAACATTCTCAATGTATACTGTCCTCCTAAACTGCAACACATTTCTTTTGCAGACCTCTTCAGCCGAGCGCTGAGTCGCGGGTCAAGACCCCCTCCTGATTGTAGGCGACTTTAACGCCCCCAGTCGGCTTTGGGGCTACCACCATGAAGAAAAGCGAGGGCGCAGGTTGGCGGAGCTTGCGTCCACGCTGGGCCTCACTCTTCATACTGACCCCGTCCACCCAACCTGACTTGGTAACTCCGTGACAAGGGACACCTGTCCGGACATTACCTTTAATTATAACATCCAACATGCAGACTGGGTCAACACCGAGGAAACCCTCGGCAGCGACCACTGCATTACCAATATCATAATCAGAACTCGTCCACTCTCTAAACCCACAACACAAGCCCGTCTCCCCGATTGGACGAAATTCAGGCAAAATTTCGACAACACAACATCCATTATACAGAGCAAGGGTACACCTCATGGTCCCAGCATTTGGTTTCACACCTTCGCTCCACCGAAACTCAGATTCAGCTTTCAGAGTATCGGATGTGGACAACCACCTACTCCACCTCTGGGGAGCTCGGCACTGCCTCGTCCGCCGATGGCGCCGGCAGAAACATAACAGAAACCTTAAAGCTCGAATTGCCGAGCTCATACAGCGAGCGGCTGAGGACGCTGCCCAGCTCGCCGACTCTAACTGGGTAGATAGGTGCAACATGGCTGCGAGTCAAATGTCCAGCCGAAACACATGGCGCCTCTTTCGCGCCCTCATTGATCCAACTCAGACCCGTAGAGAAACACAAAAACATCTTCAGCGTGTAATCCACACCTTCTCTGGTAATACTACACAACTCGAGCACAAACTCAGGGACCGATATTTGTGCAACATACAGGACACCCGTGGGCAGGCATACTCTAATGTAGGCTCTGAGAATGCTGAGCTTGATCAGCCGTTCAAGCTCCACGACTTAAGGGCAGCCCTGGGCAAAATGAGACGTGGTACTGCACCTGGCCAGGACAAAATCACTTTTACATTACTAGCTAACCTTCCCGACTCAGCTTATACAACTTTATTGGACTACATCAATGCAATATGACGAGGAGATACGCCACTCCCAATTGATTGGAAAACTGTTGTGGTCCCATTCATACAAAAGGCCGGCAAAGCAATAAACACGGACAACGTGTGCCCCATCTCTCTTACCTCTTGTGTGGGCAAACTTATGGAGACGATGGTGCGGGACCGGTTGTCCGAGTACCTTGAGATACAACATGTCTTCACGGACACCATGTGCGGATTTCGCCCACACAGATCCGCACAGAATGTCTTGCTTCAACTACATTGGGAAGTCCTTGACCCCCTCGAGTGCTCTCATAACGACAGGGTTGTACTCGCCCTGGATCCTAAGGGGGCTTTCGACAATGTAACGCATGATATTATTCTCACTCATTTAGGTCAAACCAACTGTGGCCGTCGTGCCTTGCAATCCGCCAATTCCTCACAGACCGCCACCTTTACATCCGCATTCAGGATAAACGAACACGGCCCCTTCCCCCTAGGTACCAGGGGAACGCCGCAAGGCGCAGTGCTTTCTCCCCTGCTATTCAATTTGTGCTGTAGAGGGCGTGCAGCATGCTCTGTACGCCGACGACATCACCCTGTGGGCCACACAGTGCTCGCTTGAAGACATTGAGGCCAGCCTGCAGCAGGCGGCGACTATAGTAGACCGCTATGCTAGCCGCTGCGGCCTTCAATGCTCCCCACAGAAATCGGAATTTGTGCACATCCGCCCCTCTCCCAAATGCACTACTAAAATTCAACTTACTCTTCAATCAGGTCCAATTCCAGAAACACAAGAAGTCCGAGTACTGGGACTCTTCATTCACCAATACCGCAAGCCAGACACCACATTGGCTAAACTCCGCAAGGTGGAGGACCAGGTGGGCCGCATGGTCCGCCGGGTTTCCAATATACGCGGACGGTTGCGAAGCAAGGATGCCTTGCGGCTGGCAAACGCCTTCGTAACCAGTCGAATCCTTATTCGACTCCATATCTCCACCTGCGGAAGCAATATGAGGATGCCCTCGAGGTCATTCTTCGCAAAATCATTAAGCGGGCCCTCGATATCCCGGTGAATATCTCAAACCAGCGCCTCATGGCGCTGGGAGTGGTGAACACCTTCAGGGAATTGAGGGTCGCAGATGCCGTCGGGAGGCCGCCTTCTTGCCCGGCTCCACATCAAACATACCACACTTATGGAAGAACGGGCCTGCATTCCAGCGCCGTGGAGATGCGCCCTCCGCGTACGCCCTCTTCCCGCCAAAATGGCACGCGAAGACCATGATGGCAGACGCCTGGCGCGGGCGGAAGCCCTGGCACGCGATTATGGTTCTAAACCAGGCGTTTTTTATGTGGACGCCTCTGGCCCGCACCATGGGGGGCGGTACACGGCCGCAGCCGTCCACGAGGCGAAAACAGTCAACGGTCTTAGCTTCAGGGCTCGCAACATAACTCATGCGGAGGAGGTCGCCATAGCATTAGCTGCTTTCCACTCTGACTCGAAGTATATAATTTCTGACTCGCGAAGGGCCTGTCGGAACGTCGAACAGGGCTGGACCCCTTATCTAGCCTACCGAATACTTCAACATAGCTCCTACATTGGGGACCCCGCTACCCGATATATTGCCACCTGACGGTTCGAGGTAGCGCTAAAACGACAAAGAAGTTGGAGACTCTCGCGCGCTTCGGCTAGTTAACCCTTGTGGACTCTTGAGCTTGTGTCTTCGTGCTACCGTTTCTCGGGAACCTCTCTCTCGACTGTGTGTATCTGCCCCTGTTGCCGATACCCCTAAATCCCTGTCTTCGTGACAGTTTTGGTGGAGGTGCTGGGTAATTGTCCTCTCAATGTCGCACACCCCTCCGCGAACCAACGACACCGAGCTTTTGCCTGTGGACACGCCAGTCCATCGCGTCAGCCGGAGGAACCTGGGCCTTCCTCCCGAACACGGGCCCTTGGAGTCCACTTCAACAACGAGCCTCCGGCCAGCCACGCAAAGCACTACGACAGTCATGCAAGGTACTCCTGTTTACGTTCAAAACCCCCGAGTGCCGAAATCGTTCCATGGCACTGCGCATGAAGACGTTGAGGATTGGCTAACTCAGTTCGAACGAGTCGCATCCTTTAATCAATGGGACGACAGCTTAAAGCTACGGAACGCCATTTTCTGCCTGGAAGACCATGCTTTGACATGGTATGAGAACCGAGAAGGCACGATAACATCATGGCCTCAGTTCCGCCGTCTTATCGAAGAGGCGTATATCAGCCTTGATAAGCGCGAACGAGCAGAACGTGCTCTACAATCTCGAAAACAGATGCCAAACGAGTCCGTCATGATGTATGTTGAGGACATGAGGAAACTATTTCGACGTGCGGATCCCAACATGTCTGAAGAGAGAAAGCTGCGCCACCTCATGCATGGGGTTAAAGAACAGCTTTTTGCTGGTCTTGTACGTAGCCCACCAACTACAGTTACCTCATTTTTAACAGAGGCGGTCACCATGGAAAAGATCCTACACCAGCGCCGCTCGGCGGTCTACGACAGCCCAATCCTCGCTACGACTGCTGCCGAGCCTCTTACAGCTGCTGTAAGAAATACTGAACAGCTCCGAGATCTTATTCGTGCGATTGTACGCGAGGAACTGCAGAAGGTTTGTGGCACGTTCCAACCCAGGGGTGATTCTCTCGCACATATGATCCGTGAAGAGATTCAGCAAGTCACGCAGCCATCTCTGCATGTTGCTGAAGCTCAAAGTACCCCTGTCCCTGATTATTCTCGTCCGACTTACGCTGACGTTCTCCGACGCCCAGTTCCCGTCCAAGCTCCGTTGTCTACGTTACCGCCAACCCAGTGCATGCCCGTCCAGGAGCCAATGCAATACATTCCTGTACAGCAGCCTACGCGGTACGTGCGGCCACCGCGACCAAACTTTCGACGAACGGACGTCTGGCAGGCACCTCGGAGCCGCCGCCTTTGCTACCACTGTGGGGAACCTGGTCACATTTTCCGGTGGTGCCCTTATCGGGAACTCGGACAGGAGGGCTTTTACACCAACGCACCTAGACGCACGTTCGGACAACTACCTCGTGACATTGGAGACAACCTCGCACAAGAGAGCCTCCGGATGGCGCGCCGACAATCCAGGTCTCCATCCCCACGTCGGCAAACCGCTTCAACAACTGGCAACTTCCCGCGAGCACCGCCTGGTCGCTCGCCAAGCCCCCACCGGGAAAACTGAGTAGAGCGACCTCCGGGGGCGGGGCCGCTAAATGTCAGCACAAAGAAGTCCCCCCAATGAGAACAGATATGGATTTTGGAGCAGAAACGACAGCATTTGGTTCACGAGACCGGCTATCGCTGGACATCCCTGTGTGCATCGATGGTCATAATGTCAGCGCTTTAGTGGATACCGGAGCAGACTTTTCGATTTTGAGTGGGAAACTGGCAGCGACCCTTAGGAAGGTTATGACACCATGGTGTAGCACACAAATACGCACGGCTGGGGGGCATGTAATTACTCCTATTGGACAGTGCACGGCTAGAATCCAGATTCGTACTTCAACGTTCGTTGTCAGCTGCGTCGTTCTCCGGGAATGTTCTCGTGATTTGATTCTCGGTGTGGATTTCCTGCGGGAATATGGCGCCATCATCGATCTCCGACAGCGAACGGTCTCGTTCTCAACGGAGAAAGCGGCTGCCAGCCCCACCGATGGCCAACGTACGTGCGCCCTACGGGTTTCAGCCGAGTGTGTTTCAGTGCCTCCCCGCTCCAGCGTGTTTGTGAGTGTTGTGTGCGACGGGCTTCGTGACGGGCCGATAATAGCTGAAAGCAACTGTTCTCTTTTATTTTCTCATGGCATCTGTGCAGCTCGAAGCTTAATTATTCTCAGCAATGGTCACTCTGAGCTTCTCGTCACGAACTTCACGAATGAATCTCGCCACCTCTATCGCTCTACTGCCATCGCTTTCGGCGAACTGTTAAATGAAGTTTCTGAATGTTTTGCGTTTGACGTTATCGATACTCCCAGTGTTCTAGACCGTATCGATGTTAGCAGTGACCTTTCTTTCTGTCAACAACGCGCTCTGCGTGCCCTACTGCTGGAGTACGCCCCGTGCTTTGCCTCATCATCGAAAGTCCGGCAAACTTCTATCGCCAAGCATCGCATCATAACGTCTGACGATGCCCGACCTATTCGACAGCAGCCGTACCGTATTTCGGCCAAAGAACGTGAGGCAATTCGGACACAAGTCCAGGAAATGCTTAATGATGATGTTATTCAGCCGTCTAAAAGTCCGTGGTCGTCGCCCGTCGTGTTGGTTAAGAAAAAGGATGGCACGCTGCGTTTTTGCGTTGATTACAGGAAACTGAATGACATCACAAAAAAAGATGTATATCCGTTGCCCCGTATCGACGATTCACTCGATCGACTTCGCAACGCCAAGTTCTTTTCCTCAATTGATTTAAAAAGTGGTTATTGGCAGATAGAAGTGGATGAGCGCGATCGGGAAAAGACTGCCTTTGTGACACCCGATGGCTTATATGAATTTAAAGTATTGCCTTTCGGTCTGTGTTCAGCGCCAGCGACGTTCCAGAGAATGATGGACACCGTACTTGCTGGTCTTAAATGGCAAACCTGTTTGGTTTATTTGGACGACGTCATCGTGTTTTCAGAAACGTTTGACCAACATCTTAAGCGGCTGCGAACGGTATTGGACGCTCTTCGCTCGGCCGATTTGACACTCAAACCGAAAAAATGTCACTTTGGATATCAGCAGCTAAAATTTCTCGGTCATGTGGTTAGCGCTGACGGTGTCCGGCCTGACCCTGATAAAACAGCCGCTGTAGCCAATTTTCCCATCCCTACCACGAAGAAAGCAGTCCGACGTTTCTTGGGCCTGTGTGCGTACTATCGCCGTTTCATTGCCGATTTTGCCAAGATTGCAGAACCTTTGACGCGCCTGACACGTGATGACGTCCCGTATGTCTGGTCTTCCGAGCAGCAGGAGGCATTCACCGAGCTGCGCCAACGGCTGCACAACCCTCCCGTTCTTGCACACTTCGATGAGGACGCTGCCACCGAAATTCACACCGACGCCAGCAATGTCGGTCTGGGTGCTGTTCTGGTCCAGCACCAGCAAGGCGAGGAAAAAGTCATCGCTTATGCCAGCCGCACCCTTTCTCGGGCAGAATCAAACTATTCAACTTCTGAAAAGGAGTGTCTCGCCGTCGTTTGGGCCACAATGAAATTCCGACCTTACCTCTACGGCCGTAAATTTAAAGTTGTGACAGACCATCATGCTTTGTGTTGGCTAGCTAGTCTTCGAGATCCATCAGGACGTCTTGCACGGTGGAGCCTTCGTATGCAGGAGTTTGATTACTCTATCGTTTATAAATCCGGACGCAAACATGAAGATGCTGACACGCTGTCTCGATCACCCGTGGAGTTGGCCCGTGATAGTACGGATGAAGACGCCCATTTTCTTGGCATTATCAGTTCCTCTGATTTAAAGGCCCGGCAACGGGCTGACCCAGACCTCAAAACTGTGATCGATCATCTGGAGGGTTTCGATTCTACAGTATCTCGACTGTTTGCTAAGAACTTGTCATCCTTCTGTACGCGCGACGGAATCCTCTACAAGAAAAGCGCCGGCAACAGTGACCGAGCCTATCTTCTAGTCATCCCTGAAGATCTCCGCGATGAAATCCTTCATGCTTGCCATGATGAACCCACCGCTGGACACTTGGGCTTTGCACGCACTCTAACGAGAGTGCGCCAGGCCTACTACTGGCCCAAACTTACCGCCACCGTTCATCGATATGTTAGAGGTTGCCGCGAGTGCCAGCGACGCAAGACACCGCCATTGAAGCCAGCGGGTTTCCTGCAGCCTATTCCCCCACCGCTAGTACCATTCGACCAAATTGGTATGGACTTTCTTGGCCCTTTTCCTCTATCGTCAGCTGGCAATAAGTGGATTATCGTGGCTACAGACTATCTGACACGTTACGCGGAAACTATGGCAGTGCCACGTGCAACATCCTCCGAAGTGGCACAATTTTTCATGACGCAGATTGTCCTCCGCCATGGCGCCCCTTCATACGTCATTACTGATCGTGGCAAGGCATTTACAGCGCGTCTTCTTGAAGAAGTTTTCCAACTAAGCCAGACACATCACCGAAAGACTACTGCTTACCATCCTCAGTCTAATGGCCTTACTGAGCGACTAAACAAAACAATAGCGGACATGCTCGCCATGTATGTCGATGTCCGGCATAAAACATGGGACGAGATATTGCCTTATGTCACATTTGCATATAACACGGCCGTCCAAGAAACAACTCGATTCACTCCGTTTCGCCTAGTATACGGACGCGATGTACAGACCATGCTCGACGCTATGCTGCCATGTGCGGCTGACGACCAGCTGCTTACCGCTGACGCAGAAGAATTCACCACCTACGCTGAGGAAGCTCGCCAACTCGCCCGTAATCACATTACAAAACAGCAAGCAACAGATGCACGCCGATATAACGACCGCCATCGCTATGTCGTGTTCCAGCCTGGTGACAAAGTCTGGGTGTGGACACCTGTCCGGCGCCCAGGCTTGTCAGAAAAACTTCTCAATCGTTACTTCGGACCTTACAGAGTGTTGCGTCGCCTCTCAGAAGTTACGTACGAGGTTATTCCAGACGGAACTGTACCGAGTTCTAGTCGTCAGTGCTCGTCTGACCTGGTGCATGTGCTTCGCATGAAGCCGTATTTTACCCGCTGAAAGTCATATTTGCCATCCGGAGCAGTTTTTTTTTCTGTGAACTTGCGGTTTTTTTTCGAGGGAGGGGGGGAATAATGCCACCTGACGGTTCGAGGTAGCGCTAAAACGACAAAGAAGTTGGAGACTCTCGCGCGCTTCGGCTAGTTAACCCTTGTGGACTCTTGAGCTTGTGTCTTCGTGCTACCGTTTCTCGGGAACCTCTCTCTCGACTGTGTGTATCTGCCCCTGTTGCCGATACCCCTAAATCCCTGTCTTCGTGACAATATTATTTGGGCTGCTGCTCATCAGGGGCTGGCTGGAAACGAGGCTGCCGATGCCGCCGCCCGAGCGCTCTCTCTCCGGGAAGTTTCCTCCCCCTCCCCCTCCGACCAGGACGCTGATCCTAATCCGGCTTATACATTCAAAGATATCGTAAATTACTACCAATCAGCCACAGCCTTTACCCCCACCCATGTAAAGGCCTTTCAAAGGCAGATGAGCGGCTCTTACTCCGCCTTTATACCAACACACTGCTGTGCCTGGCAGGTCTAAAATACTTCGACCCTGCTTTCTCTGGCAGCTGCTCACACTGTGGGGTGGTGTCTTCGGACATCTACCCATGGTGTGGGCCTGCCCCTCATATCCGGCTATCCCCTCTCACCCCAACCCAATTCGGGAGGACTGGGTGGCGACCCTTCTCGGCTGCTCCGACCTGCATGCCCAACGGGCCTTAGTCGGGCGAGCCCGAGCGGCGGCAGACGCCACTGGGGTCCCGAACTAGGGACCTCCGCCTAATGTTTGTGAGGGTTGGCCCCTCCAGGGTCAGCTCATGCGTTACCTCCTGTATTCGTATCCTATATAAATGTTTTCCACCACCACCGCCGTCGCTCTCCTGCTGGCCCGGAGGAAAACTAACGGCCGCAGTTCCGGAGGCAAGAACTGCGTTTTCTTCTACTTGTGCAAGTCCTCTGTCTTCCCCGGCCAACGTTATCAAAGTATTTGTTGATGGCGTCACAGTTCTCGCGCTTGTGGATAGAGGAGAGAAAAAACCCAGATAGAGGAGAAAAAAAACGATAAATGTAAAGCCTGCGAAGCGAGGGGGACCCTCGACCATATAATTTGGGAATGCCCTAAGTCTCCGAGCGCTAGGGACAACATTAAAAGTAGAGAAGCCTGGGTAACCCTGCTGCGAAGCGACGTCTCCGCTGACCAGCAGAAAGCCGTCCGCCTGGCGCCTGAGGCCGCGAATAACCAATGTATATTCGCCAGTCCTTAGTCGCGGAGGTTCCAGCCCCCGTTCCTCAGGCCTGCGTGCCAGGAGCGGGGAGTAGGGGGCCTCCTAAATCGGTGTAAATTAAAGTTTTAATCAATCAATCAGCTTGTGGACACTGGCGCCGCTGTGTCTGTTATAAGTGCCAACCTTTGCCCCCGACTTCGCAAAGTTACGACGCCTGTTTCGAATTTTTTTCTCCGAACTGCCAGCTCGCATCGCATTCAATCTCTTGCGGCGTGCACAGCTCGATTTGTTATTCAGAGTGTTTTGTACGTCGCCGAATTTCTTGTGCTGTCTCACTGCTCTCACGAACTGATTCTGGGTTGCGACTTTCTCACCAGTCATCATGCGTTTATTGATTGTGCCCGAGCCAACATCGAATTGTCTCCGCTTTCACCTGCTGCCTCGTCCGACACACCGCTCCACGTCGATAAGATAACCGTGGCCGAAGATACTGACATCCCCGCCTGCTCTACCGCCCTCGTGCCCGTTTCCTGCGCCTGCTTTTCCAATTCGACTGTTTTTTCACTCCGACGCATGCCGCTAATCGTCGCCATTGCTTAATCCTGCCTTTCGCCCTTCTGACCTTCTGTGGTGGCTACAGCGCCATGTACGTCTCTAACCCGTTGCCTTGTTCGTCAACGCTTCGTGGAGAACGTCTTGGTCATGTCGAGCCCTTTGATGACGCTATGACATATCCCATCTCATGAGACCCAGCCCCACTTCAGCTCGATAGTTGCCTTGCCTGCTTCTGTACACAACGACAAATCCAATGCAGATTTTTCTGGCTGTCTTGATGGCAGCCTTTCAGCAGATGAATGCAACCAGCTCGTTAGCTTACTTCAGCGCTTCCGTTCCTCATTCGACTTTCCTCAGAAATCTTTGGGGCGTATATCCGTTGTCACTCACTGCATCGACACCGGTACGCACGCCCCGGTACGCCAGCGCCCTTATCGCGTATCGGCTGCAGAACGTCAAGTTATCACCCAGCACGTTTATGACATGCTTCAACGTGGTGTCAGCCAGCCTTCACACAGCCCTTTGGCTTCTCCAGTTGTTCTCGTGAGGAAAAAGGATGGCTCTATCCGTTTCTGCGCTGATTACAGGCGATTGAACAAGATAACGCGAAAAGACCCCTTCCACGCATTGATGACGCTCTCGATTGCCTTCAAGGTGCCGAATTCTTTTCATCTCTGGACCTCCGCTCGGGCTACTGGCAGGTACCCATGGCAGCTGACGATCGACCAAAAACCGCTTTTGTGACACCTGACGGTCTATATAAATTTAACGTCATGCCGTTTGGATTGTGCAACGCACCGGCCACCTTCGAGCGCATGATGGACACAATTCTGTGCGGACTCAAGTGGCATATGACTGTTGTTGTTACCTGGACGATGTTGCCGTGCTTTCAAAAGATTTTACGTCACATTTGGATCGTCTCGAGCGTGTGCTGAAGTGCTTGACTGATGCCGGCCTGCAACTAAATTTGTAAAAGTGCTGCTTCGGAACTCGCCAACTTCCCTTATTAGGACACGTTGTTTCGAAAGACTGTGTTCGTCCAGATCCTGCAAAACTCTGTGCAGTACTGAGTTTCCACGCCCAACTTCCCTAAAGGAGCTGCGTAGTTTTACCGGGCTGTGCTCGTATTTTCGTCGCTTCGTCCAGAATTCCGCTTCGATCATCTCGTTGCTGACTGAGCTCCTTGCCGGTGACGCCATTCTTTCGTCTTGGACGTCCGACTGTGATGAGGCCTTTTCGACGCTTCGGCGCCTTCTAGTGGCGCCTCCGATTCTCCGCCATTTTGACCCTGCAGCGCCTACCGAAGTTCACACTGATGCCAGCGGTGTAGGTCTCGGCGCTGTCCTTGCACAACGAAAGCCCGGCTACCCAGAGTACGTTGTTGCTTATGCCAGCCGCACCTTAACAAAGGCCAAAAAAAAATTATTCTGTAACCGAGAAGGAGTGCTTGGCCATCATTTGGGCCATTGGAAAGTTCCGCCCATATCTCTACGGTCGTCCCTTTTCTGCTGTTACTGACCATCACGCACTTTGCTGGTTGTCCACCCTTAAAGACCCATCCGGCCGTCTTGCTCGTTGGGACTTCCGCTTACAAGAGTACGACATTCAGGTCACCTACCGGTCTGGCCGTAAGCATTCTGATGCCGACGCCCTGTCTAGGTCACCTCTTCAATGCGGCTCTGACGCGACAGCTGTCACCATAGGTCTTCACTACAAATTACCGACATGCCCAATGAACAAAGGCAAGACCCTTGGATCGCTTCTCTTCTCACGCTTCTCTACACCTTCTCTGCGCCCAGCTTCTCGAACGCTTAGCCACCAAGCTTGTCATTTTGCCATACGCGACGGCAGGCTTTATCGCCGAAATTACCTTTCCGACGGACGCACGTGGCTCCTTGTCATTCCTCGGAACCTTCGTTCGGAAATATGCGCCGCTTTTCAAGCCGATCGTCAGTGTGCCCACGCCGGAGTGTTCAAAACTTACACTCGTCTTTGCCTCCGCTATTACTGGCAGGGTATGTACCGCTTCGTGCGTCATTACGTCCACGCATGCCAGGAACCCTCCACACCACTCCACCGTTCCGATGCAGCCCTTGCCCTGCCCCAGCCGGCCATTCGACCGTGTGGGTATTGATTTTTACGGGCCACTACCAGTCACTCCAGCTGGTAACCGTTGGGTTATCGTGGCTGTTGACCACGTTACCCGCTACGCAGAAACATTATCTTTACCTTCTGCGTCGGCGCCGGACGTTGCGTCTTTCGTCCTGCACGATCTCGTTCTGCGCCACGGTTCACCTAAAGAATTGCTCAGTGACCGTGGCCGTGTTTTTCTTTCCGAGACCGTTGAAGCCCTTCTTCAGCAGTGCCGCATTGTCCACCGTTCTACCTCGGCCTACCATCCGCAGACAAATGGCATGACGGAACGTTTTAACCGCACCTTCAGTGACATGCTGGCCATGTATATCGCGTCCGACCACTCAAACTGGGACTGGATTCTCCCTTTCGTCACGTACGCTTATAATACTGCCATACAAAGCACGACCGGCTTCTCCCCCTTTTTCCTTCTATACGGCCTTGAACCCACCTCAACTATGGACACGGTACTCCCTTATCGCCCTGACACCTCCGAATCGACCACCGTCTATCAAGCGGCAGCATATGCAGAAGTATGTCGCCAGTTGGCCTGATCATTTACAACCCAGAACCAAGGTCACCAGCAATTCCTTCGCGCACCGTCTTGTCCAGCTCCTTCATACAGCACAGACTCCCTCGTGTGGCTTTGGGTTCCTGCCACCCCCTCCGGCCTCTCTACTAAACTTGCTTCCAAATATCATGGCCCATATCGGGTTATTTGCCAGACATCTCCGGTGAACTACGTTATAGAACCACTTGCACCAACACCGGAAATGCGTCGCCACTGGCGTGGAACAGTGCACGTTGACCGCCTCAAGCCCTGTTATGACCCGCCTGTTGTGTCGATGCCATGCGTCGGCAGGATGCCTCCTTTTTCTCCCGGGGATAACTGTAGTGTCGCACCAACGCTCGGTGACTGTCGACGGTGACAAAGACGACAAGCGTATGTCGAAAAGGCGCGCTACGAAGAAGACGGCTGACAAAGAAGACGCAAGAGACTGACGCGCTAGTTAAACGTTCGACCAGAACACCGACCTCAGACTGAACGTACTCTTACAATGTCTGTATGTAAGTCTATGTATGTATGTATACGTATGCATTATGCACAGGTTTCACATAACTTGGACCAAGGATTAAAATATAGCAGTTCGCAGCAGCTTGCTGAAACCAAAGAAATATTGTTTGACATCATGTTGTGCTCCTTAGAGTATATTTCATATCTCATTTAATTAGTTAAATAATTAAGATTAATTACGTCCAATCATTAATAATCGGTTTGCGGCTAAGTACATTCATTAGGCTGTAGAGAGGGGTCAGATAGCACCGACACAGTTTTTCTACTAACGTACCTCCGACACTCTTTAAGCATTTGAAGAATGAGCGCGAAATATGAAAAATACTACGTGACAACCAAGCCCGCCAAGCCTCTGACAAGCTGAAAGACCAGTTGGCTTTGTTGACCCTGGCCCTGGACATTCTCGACGCCTAATAATGTGTTAAATAAAGTTGTTTCCTCCTTCTCCCTACCACGTGACTGCGATCTTGCGCTGCCAAACACGTTTTGAATAAACGAAGCGTGCAAGCTCGCCGTATCGAAACGACACTATCAGCACAGTCTAAAAGCTGCGCTAACACACTCTGCCAGAGAATGAAGATCCAGAGCCACAATCAGCAATAAGCGATGGGTAGACAACTGAAAGCCAACTCGACCGGAGCTTTTATCGAGCTATGACACGGACACAACAAAAAAAGAAAAAAAAAGCACAGAGATTGCTTAATTCAAGCCAGACTAAATTCTCTTTATTTGTGTCACGGTGCAGCCTGTCAAAGTGAACTGCGGTCGCTCACTTCAGCGCACTCAAAGTACACGTTTAGTTCGTCCAAATGTTGTCGTGAGCCCGGCATTATTAAAATTCACGAAAGCAGTCACGTGACATTTTTTTTTCGCATTTCGCGGGCTTGAAATGCGGGAAAAAGGACTACGTCGCAGGTACTGCGTTGGTGGAAAAGCTGATAGGTCGTTTCCGAACCCATCTGCAACTTGATGAAGCCCACTTGTCTTCAACCTGAAATATTTTGAAGAATTCATCTTAGTTATTTAGCTAAGTGAACGGAACGTAAAAATAAATATTCTGGAAAAGCTAAGATTGCAAACGATGTGCCGTTGTTTTCAGCGAACTGGAACGGAGAGATGGGGCCTCCGCCTAACGTAACTTCGCTTAATCTGATCATTTGCGCAGAGTCCTGCAAAAACGAATTCCCCGTCTCCGAAGCGGCTATGTAATGCGATGCTCCCTTGTACTGTGCAATTTCATTTCACGTTAAATTATCGCTATGACGGCCTCGTAAAATTCTTGAAACATTTAGGACATTTAAGACTCCTTAGGAGCAATAATGCGAAAGCATTGGGCTGATTCTACTTAGTGTTTGCGAGAACTCCGCCGACCACACAGTACTACTTTCGTGCCGGATCCGTGTTAAGCAGCTCCACTCGGAGGCGATGGCGCACGCTCGTTGCGACGCTTGGTCTTCATAGCTGGCGACAGATGGCGTGTGCTTCAAGCGCCTTCCTGCCCTCCTTATACTTCGTCTCACAAGATATCTGCAGCACTTCGAAAGGCTGAAGAGCCCTTGCAATTGTGCTCCTATGTGCCTCCCGCCCCTGCGCACTATAATAGAAAATTGTGCTCCTACTGTCACTCCCGCCAATTTGGGGGGCGAGAGGCGCGTAGGAGCACAATTGCCTATTGTAGTGCGCGTGATCCTGATTGGACCAGGGTGCCTCTGCCTTTCGCAGTAGGCCGGGTTGAAGGCATCGTCGTTGTGCCGCTGCACTGCCATGGAGGCGGCAGGAACGCTAGGGAAGGAGAACCAAGATATGTCAAGATAGGTTTTCGCATACCCCGCTTGGATTAATCGTTTAACGCGCTCAGCACGTGATCGGAGGGGTATGAGTTGATTCCCGATGAAGAATATTTTTTTTCTTAAAGTTGCAGAACTCAGCCGTCATTTGATTGACAGGCGGACGGACGCACGCATGGACGAACACACATCACCCTAAAAAGCATTTTGCCGTAAAAATTACCTTTATGGCCTAGGAGACGCGTGCCAGGCTCGCAATATGGTCGACGGGTTTGATTTCCACATCACCCTTATTTTCTTTCCAGCGCCGTTTACATTCTTGCATGTCATAATGGCGTCGGAATCAAGCTGCGACCTTACAATTTAGATCTAAGCGCAAGCTCGCATCGGTTTGAAAGCCCGTGCCCGGCCCACGGGCTGGGCTCGTGCCGATCGGAAGCTCTCTTCTTCGGGTTCGGGCCGGGACCGGCTCAAGGTATATTTGTCAAGGGCAGGCCCGGTCGGACACCCCGATCACGAGCACATGCAACTTTTTGCGAAAGCTTGAGTATGGTCATGGTGAAATAGACTTCTAGAATGCGCAGCATCTTCCTGCGCGTTCCCCTTGCGAGGCTGGTGTGTCGACCCGCCTTTCCTCCACAGCTCTTCGTCCCGCCTCTTCACCTCTTAATTGGTACCGCCGTGGTGCGGCAGCTTTTCAATGGAGGCGAAAACCAAGGCGCCGTGAGCTGTACGATGTCAGTGCACGTTAAAGAACCCCAGGTGGTTGAAATTTCCGGAGCCCTCCACTGCAGCGTCTCTCGTAGCCTAAGCCGTGACGTTCAACCCCATAAACCAAGTACATGTGGTGGTTTGTGGGGTGTCACCCGTTGATAATTAGGAGGGGATTATTAACGATGCGCCCTTAACGGTGCGCACACTCCCAGACACCCTTAAAGTGAGTGGGGGTAGCTGTTCCGGTCACAAAGGAGATGCCCTCGACCTGCGTGGCAAGCTCAGCCGGAATTCAACTACCTTGTAGTGACAGAAGGGGGTGGCCGTTTGGTGCCCAGCGGTCGCCGGTTCAAGCCAGAGTAAGGGTCGGAGTCAGGAGTAACAAACGAAACAAACTTTATACACAGCAAGAGGCGATACAGAGGAATCAGTTCAGTTCAGTCGTTCAGTCGTGTCCGACTCTTCGTGACCCTATGGACCATGTCACGCCACGCTTTCCGGACTCTCACTATCTTCCTAGCATCACATAACTTCATCTGCAGTGCCTTGAGGATGCCATCTAACCATCTCGTTCGCTGCCTACCCCGTCTCCGGCGACCCTCAACATTTCCCAACATCAAATCTTTCTCCAGCGACTCCTCTCTTCTCATCAGATGACCAAAGTAGCTGAGCTTTAACTTTATAATTTGACCCTCCAATGAGCAGTCAGGGTTTATGGTCGGCAATATCGACTGATTTGGCCTTCTGGCAGTCCAAGGAACTCTCAAGAGTCTTCGCCAGCACCACAATTCAAACGCGTCAATTCTTCGGCGGTCAGCCTTTTTCACAACTGAGGAATACAGAGGAATACACAAACACTAAATTTGCACGGATGAGAGGTTCACAGAATAACAAACGCTAAGCATGTACCTACAGAGGTATTCAATAACATAGAGGCTTTACAACACAGATGAAACACGAGAGAGTTACATAAACAAACACCAAATTGTTCACCGGGCACTGTTGCAGTCCGACGTCTCAAGAGTCACGATGTGGCCGCCATACAAGACGAGCGCCGCTTCCTTGCAGGTCCGTGGTCTTGCCAGCAGCGGGTGATCCCCGGGAGTCCAGCCGAAGCACAGGCGAACACGCCGCAACCGCTGAATGACTGACTGACTGACTGACTGACTACACAAGCAGCGCGGTCTCTTTAAACAGGGCGCGCCGCGTCTGTTTGTTGGCACGCGCCAAAGCTAGCGCGCACACACACTTAGCTTCGCTGGTTATAGCGCTCTCTCTTCCTCCCGTCGAGCCGCGCGTCGTCATTGCCCACGACCCGTAGAATATTCTAGAACTTTCTGGCGTATTCCAGACTGATGAGTCCGCGTCATTGCCGGGTGATGAGAAAGAGGGCGACAGCGGCGCGTACAAAGCTACACGCTCTCTCGCGCGGGGAAGGAGGTTTTTCTCGAGCTTTCCACGCGACGCCGCGCGGGCCTCGCGCCGTGCCGGCTTGATGAAAATGTGCGCCGATTTCGTGACATGGGGTTTAACGTCCCAAAGCGACTCAGGCTATGAGAGACGCCGTAGTGGAGGACTCCGAAAATTTCGATCACCTGGGGTTCTTTAACGTGCACTGGCATCGCACAGCACACGGGCGCCTTGCTTTTCGCCTCCAACGAAAAGCGGCCGCCGAGGCCAGGATTCGGTCCCGCACCCTTGGGAACAGTAGTCGAGCGCCGTAACCACTGCGTCACCCCGGCGGGGCAACCAAATACCTATTCGCTGTGAAACAATAGAGAGTTTTAGTACTGCTTAGTGAGCGCTACGTACGCACAGCCCACGTACTTTGCGGAACGCGCTAAGAATCATGGGCCGGTGCCCTACTTGGTACGGGGCAGTTGGTTTTTCTCGGGTGCATGAAATGGCGTTATTATGATGTTACTATGAGCGGTGTTGCTATGATAGTAGCGAAGGCGCAAAAGCAGACGTCTCCAATAAAATGTTCCTGTTTCCCGAAATGCCACTAAAAACTTTTTGAGTAATTGCGCAACCATAAATATTTTCAGAACATTTTGTTCCTTTCAAAGTGTGCCTATTAAGTGCGAAATATTGGTATCTGTGCTGCTCAAAGCTAAGCCAATAGGAGAAAGAGCCATCGCTCATATTTGATAAATTTCACACTGACATGGGGGGGGGGGGGGGGGGGCTGTATCTCTCTCTTATTGCAATTTGTAGTCACAAAAGTGAATGTTAAGACATTGTTTACGGTAGAAGAACGTTTATCTTTGCATTAGTATGGCCAAAAGTTGTAGTTCTGCACTCGGTAGGTATCTGGCCCATGATGCTTTGGGCGCCCATGGCGGCTGAGCGGGCTAAACTGGTCGTCAGGAAACTTTATGTAAATTCCCATAGATGGCGACACAGCTTTCCCTCTAGGTAAGAGTAAGGAACTCTATGATAACACCGGCACAAATATTTAGGTACCCGTTTCACGATTCGGGCTCCGCTATCGCCTCTCCTGCGTCTCTTTTGTGGCTTGTTCTTGCCTCGACTAGCCTCGGTTGAAGCTCAAACCAACCCCTGGTGTTTGAGTTTCCTCTTGTTTTCAGCGCTGGCAATGCAGTGGCGGCGCCTTATCGGCAACGTGAAAAGCACACGCCAATTGCACACGGTGAGCGATACGAGTTCATCGAGTACCTGGCCACAGAATCAACCCCTTGTTTAGATTTAGAGCTTGCGCACTTTTGGAGAAGCAATTCAAGAAGGTATACTTGCCCAAATATTGTTTTCCTTGCTAAGAACTTGTTATTGTTAGTCATTCCAGCCACAAGTTAGAGCATTGAAAACAACTTCAGCGCTGCCGAATTCGTCATCCAGGAGCGCCGCAAATGCCCCAAGAATTCAACAAAGCAGAACTTTTTTTTTTTCATACTAAGTTAGAATGATAATTCCATGAATATGATGTGGCTCTATATCAAATTGGTCATCTTGGCTCAACATTTCAAGATCTTAGATACACGATCATCATTCTTAAATTATATATTTCTGTATCACCGTTTAAACTTCAATGATAACATGTCGGGCCAGGCCGGGCCTGGACCTTTAAATCTCAGCACCGGCCCGGGCTTACGGTTTCTCAGTTTCGGGCCGTGCCGCGCTCGGGCTCAAAATTTCGGCCCGTGCAAATCTCTATACAATTTCCCAGATGTTTTATTCTACTGAAATTCCACGTGATGCTATAACCCGGTAGATCGATAGGGGATTGCTGGTGATGTGATTACTGCTGCACTGCGACTGCCAGGAGATGGATCAACGTTTGCAAACCTATACAGAAATAATCGAAAATTATAGATTAGGAAGACGTTTGATGCCACCGCCAGATTCTAGCTTAAATAATAAAGAGGCAGTAGTCTAGCGATGATTACGAGCTGAAAACTTCATAAATTGCGTCTGGGTGCTTCACACCCAGATAGATAACAGAAAAGATGATAAATGGGAAGCCTGCGAAGCGAGGGAGACCCTGCGGCGAAGCGAGGTCGCCGCTGACCAGCGAGCCATCAGCCTGGCGGTTGAGGCTGCGAATAACAAACGCATTAGTCGCGGGGGTCTGGCCCCCGTTCCTCAGGCCTACGTGCCAAGAGCGGCGAGGAGGGGGCCTCCTACATCGGTGGAAAATAAAGTTCAGTGGGTCGGTAGGTCGGTCGGTTGGTCAATCAATCGATTGATCAATCAGTCAATCAATCAATCATATATTAATTAATTATTTAATCAATCAATTAATTAATTAATTAATTAATCAATCAATCCACTAGTACTGCGCGATCCTAAAGGCGTGTTTGAATTACCCGCGCATGGTCATGAGGTGATGGTGGTGATTGATACACCTTTGACAAAGCTTTGACGACCCTTTTGATACACCTTTGACAAAGCTGGATCTTTCGTCACAGGACGTCGGGGTTTGATTTGGGGTAATAAGTGGCCCTGAAATCAAGCACACCTATATCAAGACCTTCATTATTCACGTCATAATCATCATAATGAACTTGATTTCTGCATTCTTCCTGAACTCTTTGGTTATAGATCTTTTACTATGCTACAGTTATCTAGTAAAATCATTTCACGATTGCACACTTCTCATTACCGAAGGCACCGGAACGACTGGAACTGCCTGAACCACCGGTCAGACTATACTGACTATACCAACTATACCACCAGAGAAAGGACCACTGTCTCTAAATGTGGCCACCCAAGGATTTAGTTGCTGGCAACAATGAAATACAAGATGGCCGCGCCCTTTTTACGCTTATTGTCTGTGTAAGCGTGCGCGACAGATCTCGGCATCCGTCAAAATGACCCGTTACGGAAGGAAAAAAACGCACAAGGGTTACACAGCCTCGCACAAGAAAGACAAGACAAAGCGTCGGGCCAAGGACATTGATCAGATTCATGTTGACATGCAGCCGGAGAACGCTGAAAAGCTATTGAACCAAGAGGTCGACTACGACATGCCTGGCGATGCACAATTCTACTGTCTTCACTGCGCGTAAGAAGTGTTACGTTTTCTGATTCCTTTTTGCTTGATGTGTGCAGCCAAATATGTGAAAGAATTTTGCTGCTCCTATATGGTTTGTTTTGTCTGCCTCGGCAAACAGGTTTTGAGAACGTGTGTTAACGCGATCGCTTTCGTTCTTTCAGCAGAGCTTTCTTGGCGTTTGATGTGGCTCATTGCCGTTCCCTTCGTTAACAGAAGTCTTGAAAATCCCTGTGTTCAGTGCCTGTACTGGAGACGACTTATTTACACTGTGACCGCAGTATTGCTTAAAGACTAGACAGCGCCGAATTTATAGCTTTGAGTAAAATGCCGTCATTCTTGCCTGTAGCCCTAAAATGTTCAGTTACTCTGTGATAAGAAGACAAAGAACTGAAAAACCCATGGGCACGTGAGAGCGCAGCAACCAGCTCTCTCCATTTGCAAAACAAAGAAGGCATTCATAGGAGCATTTTAACGCTGTGCGAGAACTAGAAGCGCTGTCCAAATTAGTTATGTCATGAAGATGGTGAAGGCTTTCTCCAGAACTCGAATGTAAATAGTTTCAAAAGCGCCAGCAGTGGTTTAGCGCGTCCGCATATTTCCTTGATTGGGAGAGGAGGGAGGGGGGAGGGGGGAGAGGTGACAGCAATGGTCACGAATGCCGTTTGCTTCAGTGCAAACGTGCAGGGCCTAACAATTTTTCCAGTGCCAGACAGTAGCAACAGTGTGTGTGTGT
>JAJIZL010035188.1:410-39351 GCA_023969395.1 Amblyomma maculatum
TTCGAGTTTATGCGGACAGTGTCACGCTGCCACCCCGAACCAGCACCTTCGTTAATGTCAAATGCAATGCACTTCACGATGGTGATGCAATAGCCGAAACTAACCTCTCGTTACTGTTGACGTAGGGAGTGTGCGTGGCTCGCAGTTTGATCCATCTTAACTGTGGCCAGTCCAAGATACTTGTTACCAATTTTTCGCACGAGTATCGACACCTTTTTCGGAATACTTCCGTAGCTTTCGCGGAACGCATATCTGAAGTCTCCGAGTGCTTGTCCACAGAAACCGTGCCACCGCCCACATCCCTCGACAACCTCGATATTAGCTCAGAGCTATCGGTGAGCCAGCGTGAACAGCTGTTTTCATTGTTACTTGAATTCAGAGAGTGTTTTGCATCATCGTCAAAAGTGCATCAGACTCCCATTGCCAAGCACCAGATCGTGACGTTCGATGATGTCCGCCCAATTCACCAGCACCCCTACCGCGTCTCTTCGGCCGAGCGCGAAGTTATTAAGTCACAAGTTAAACAAATGCTCAAAGATGATGTTATCCAGCCTTCAAATAGCCCATGGTCCTCCCCAGTCGTTCTAGTTAAAAAGAAAGACGGCACGTTACGTTTTTGCGTCGATTACCGCAAGCTGAACGCCGTAACCAAGAAGGATGTATACCCCTTGCCGCGGATTGACGACTCTCTCGACCGCCTTCGGCGTGCGAAGTACTTTTCGTCAATCGATCTAAAAAGTGGCTATTGGCAGATTGAGGTAGATGAGCGAGATCGTGAAAAAACGGCCTTTGTCACACCCGACGGACTTTACGAATTTAAAGTTCTACCTTTCGGACTTTGTTCCGCGCCGGCCACATTTCAGCGGATGATGGACACTGTCCTCGCCGGGCTTAAATGGCAGTGTTGTCTAGTCTACCTAGATGACGTGGTGGTCTTCGCAGAATCATTTTCACAACATCTTAAACGCCTGCGGTCAGTACTCGAAGCCCTTCGATCCGCTAACTTGACGCTTAAGCCACAGAAATGTCACTTTGGCTACCAAGAGCTTAAATTCCTCGGTCATGTCGTAAGCGCTGCCGGCGTGAAGCCCGACCCTGACAAGCTTACTGCTGTTGCGAAATTTTCGATTCCACGTGACAAGAAAGCTGTTCGCAGATTTCTCGGCTTGTGCAGTTATTACCGCCGTTTTATCGATAACTTCGCTGATCTTGCTGAACCGCTGACTCGGCTCACCCGGGGAGACACCCCTTTTGTTTGGAGTCACGAGCAAGAAGCTGCTTTTACCGAGTTGCGCCTCCGTCTCCAATCGCCGCCTATTCTAGCCCATTTCGATGAGCACGGTGAAACAGAAATCCACACTGACGCCAGTAACATTGGCCTTGGAGCGGTTCTCGTGCAACGTCAAGAGGGTGTGGAACGAGTCGTCGCCTATGCCAGCCGTGCTTTATTTCGCGCCGAGATGAACTATTCAACCACTGAGAAGGAATGCCTCGCCATAATTTGGGCGGCTGCAAAATTTCGCCCCTACCTTTATGGTCGCCCATTTAAAGTGGTCACTGACCACCATTCCTTGTGTTGGCTGGCCAACTTGCGTGACCCATGCGGCCGCCTGGCGCGATGGAGCCTTCGCCTACAAGAGTTTGACCTTACTATAGTCTACAAGTCCGGACATAAACATGAAGATGCTGACGCGCTCTCTCGTGCGCCCGTCGAGCTCGCTTCACCACATACGGGTGACTCTGGCAGTTTTCTCGGAGCTGTTGATGCTTCAGATATGTCTCATCAGCAGCGTGCTGATCCAGAGTTACGAGCCCTGATGGGTTATTTAGAAGGTCAGCCAGCCACAATACCTAAGTGCTTTTCTCAGAGCCTCTCAACTTTCTGCCTGAGAAGTGGTGTACTCTATAAGCACAGCTCTAGATCCGATTCGAGAACCTACCTCCTCGTGGTACCCGCAGCTCTGCGAGAGGAAATCCTTTCCGCGTGCCACGATGAACCAACTTCTGGTCACTTGGGCTATACTCGCACACTTGCTAGAATACGAAAAACATTCTACTGGCCTAACCTTGCAACTGTCG
The DNA here is from genome assembly GCA_023969395.1 of Amblyomma maculatum. Taxonomy (NCBI): domain Eukaryota; kingdom Metazoa; phylum Arthropoda; class Arachnida; order Ixodida; family Ixodidae; genus Amblyomma; species Amblyomma maculatum. Next base: position 2,490 of record JAJIZL010035188.1, read on the forward strand.
TTAAGCGCTATGTTAAGAGCTGTCGGCAATGTCAGCGTCGGAAGGTTCCGCAATCAAACCCTGCAGGCCTTCTCGTGCCCATAATACCACCACGCGCACCGTTTGATCAAGTCAGCATGGACCTTCTCGGTCCTTTCCCTCGATCCTCCGGGGGCAACCGCTGGATAATCATCGCCACAGACTACCTGACTCGATATGCCGAGACCAAAGCGTTACCTAGTGGTACAGCATTGGAGGTTGCCCATTTCTTTGTACACCAGATCATGCTGCGGCACGGTGCTCCGACCTGTATTATTACTGACAGAGGGACTGCCTTTACTTCACAAATGATGGCCGAAGTTTTTCATCTCAGCGGTACGACGCATCGAAAAGCTACTGCTTACCATCCGCAGACCAATGGGCTGACTGAAAGGCTTAATAAGACCATTGCGGACATGCTGTCGATGTATGTCGACGCCCAGCACAAGACTTGGGACGCTATCCTACCATATGTGACATTCGCGTACAATACGGCAGTACAAGAGACGACACGCTTCACGCCGTTTCCGCTAGTTTACGGCAGAGAGGTTCGGACGATGCTGGACGCAATGCTCCCTTGCGAAACAGATACCGAGCTTTCTACTGACGCCGAACACTTTGCCCAACATGCTGAGCAAGCACGCCAACTAGCACGCGTCCACATCGCCCAGCAACAGGACAAGGATTCACGCCGGCACAACCTCCGCCACAAACAAGCTTCCTACAACACCGGGGACCAGGTGTGGGTGTGGACTCCTGTTCGACGCCGTGGCCTATCAGAAAAGCTGATTTGCCGTTACTTCGGACCATATAAAGTCTTGCGGCGCCTCAGCGACGTTAACTATGAGGTCCTCCCAGATGGCCCAGAGCAGAGAGGCCGTCGGCTACCTCGTCCAGAGACAGTTCATGTCCTACGCATGAAGCCGTATTTTACGCGGTAACTGAAAGACGGCATCTGCAACTTTTTTTTTTCGTTTGCTTTTGTCCACCTGTGTGCACGTGTGCCGTGTGCGTCACGCTTAAGGAGGGAGGAATGCCAGGGGGCGCTCGCAGCGAAAGACGTTGAAGTGGCGCTCAGAGAAAAAGGACGAAGTGAATCGGCTCCGGACTAGAAGGACGTACCTAAAGCTTGGGCCTTATAATTCCACCTGCACCGGCTCTGATAGCCTAGCCCTAGTCGCCAATATCGTGACAATATTTAACCTAATTGGTTAGTTTGGGTAACGGTCGATGAGGTGAATTCTAGGGAGCTTCTGGTGCATTGCAATTTAATAAAACCCAATTACGTTTTTTTTGCGCTCTATATGATGTATTTGAGCGAGATCGTGGCCGTATATTTAGCGGTTCCTTGTATTGCTATCATTTAGATGTAACAATTTATTTTATTTATTTATTTGTCTTTACCCTCAGGGCCGTACAGGCATTTCAGAGGGGAGTGGGCAAAAAGAAATACAGGAAAAAAAGAAACACTGCAAAAATCGGGTACATAAATAATACATCCTATATATACAATATTAGCTATGAAATCGGCAATAATTGTATTAGTAGACACAAAACTAGTAGTACTTATATAATGCAGGTTAAAGCTTTGCGAAAGTTATTTGTATCTGTAATAGATATAATTTCATTAGAAAGATCGTTCCATTCTTTGGAAGTACGGGGAACAAATGAGCGTAAGAAAGAATCTGTTTTGCATAAAGGGATGGCTACTTTGCAGGGATGATCAATGCGATGCGATATGTAATAGGGTGTCTGAAAACAATTGCTGCTTAAGACGGAATGATAATATAACTTGTGGAATAGGGTTAGCCGGCAAACTTTTCGTCGTGAAGCCAATGATGGAAGACGCAAAATAGTTTTCATTTCTGTGACACTTGCTCCTTCAATTGCGTCTACCTTCAAAAAACGCGAGTATTCATAAGCGGATTTCTTAATATTGTTTTCTGTGTTTGTTTTCTGCCAAAATCGCGAATACATTGTGGCTTCTCCGATTAATAAGAACGTGCACTCTAACGAAGACTCTCACATGAGAACATATCGGAAAAGCGGCCCTGCCGTGCATAGCGCAGTGCCCATTCCCGGCCTATTGTGTGGAGCACTGCTGCCAATTTTTTCTGTAGAGTCAGGGGATGTCAAAGGTGCAAAGCTATCAGTGAAATGATCGTGAGAGAAGCGGTGAGGGGGGTGACAAGGCCTGCCTTTGAATTATCTTAGTGGTTTCTGAGTGAACATACTGATGAGGTACACTCGTAAAGCAGTGGAAAGAAGATGGGCAAATGGGAAAGCGAAGGCTGTGGGGGCTGTGCGGCTTACTAGTCGCTGATCTTTCCTCGAAGTCCTTAGTCACTGTAAATAAGCTCGTTTTCCCACATTGCGGCTTCGTATCATTTGGAATTTGGTACGGCCTATCAATCCTGAACACAACAGTGGTCCGAAAAAGCCAACGGTCTGCCTGTCTACCACCATCGTTGCCCACTATGAACACCATGGAAGGAAACAATCAGCTTACTGGGGCGAGTTACGAAAATCCTCGGGCTAGCCCTTAAAGGTCAGGTTCCGGCAGTATCAAGGCGAGCCGTGTACGTTTTCTGGAGCGTCGGATAAAGACAGTGGATTAAAAATTACCGGCCAGAGAACAAATATAACCGCTGGGCAGGACCACGCAGCTTGTAATTGGGGTTCCCTCTCTTGCGTGCTCGTAACTTTGTGGTTCGAAAGACACGAGGATATCTTTACCAATTGAGACAGTTTCGTCAAGAACTCCAGAAAACATCAATAATTCCTTATCGCGAAAGAAAATAGCTCGCGAATCTCTTTCATAATGAGTCCAGCGGCGGGTAAGGCCTACATATTGTGCATAGCGGAAGTGCTAAATTTCTGCAGTATTGTCAGCAGCGCTATGAGAAGAAAGGATAATGCTGGGCTCCTTACACACAAAGTTGCGAAAATGTGTGCTATTTTCTTACCTAGACAAGAACATAATTTTAGGTTGTTTGAAGCATTACAGAGTACGTATTTCCATCAAGTGTGGCCTTCTTTTTTAGGTCTCTTTCGATGTCGGGTAAAATGTTACAAGTGTGATGCCATGAAGTGTTTTAACATACGAATCTTCCCCGAAAAATTGCCTAAGGAATTCCAGCGTTCTACCGCGTAGAATGAGCATGTGCGCTCATGACGCCGCTATCTGAATCACACGCCACCTGGGTAGGACCGAGCTACATTAGGGATAGTTACGGGGCCTGTTGGTGTAAGAATTAATAAGGCAAATGACAAAAAAAAACACAAGAAACGTGTGTCGAATGTAAGAACGCCGTTGATAGTGCCGAGAAAAAATGAATTGAGTATCTGAACATTCGTGATGGCACGATTTCACAAGGAAATTCACCGCTTTCTTTTTGTTCTAAGGGTACAGTTGGATTCGTTCCTTGCCTTTTCCATTCCAAGATTTCTTTTTTACATTCTCTTCTTTGCTTCTTTTAGGTTTCTTTCCGTGATTTTCTTTTCTTGCGAATTTTCTTGTTTTCTTTGGGGGCCTTCGGTTTTTATTGTTCTCCTGATTGAGGAAAAAGAAGATGCAATAAATCCTTCAGTTTTTACTTGGCCCAGTGTTTGTGTGTACATTCCTTAAGCTTTTGTTCCTGTTCGTGGTGAGCTGCTTTGATTAAGGTACGGGCAGAGCTAGGATTCTCCAGGGCGTAGCACCGGTAGCGATACAGCCGCTGGCACACAACAATTGAAGCGCACCGGGAAAGGCAGCCTGCTTCGTCCCTACTGCTATACCACCATACGAATGACTTAGCCGTTCCTCCGCCTTGCCGCTACTACCATTCTTCTATCGACTTGTCGGTTCGATGACATGATCGCGAGGCTCCGGCATATTACCGTTGTAGTCATTGTGGACACATCTCTCGGTAATTTAGGGTACCCTCTCCCACGCATATATGACGCCGTTGTTTTCTTTCAATGCTCATCGTATTCTAATTGGTTGACATATAATCGCGGTATTCGTTCAGGCCGTCGACTGTGAAAATCCTTCCTTCTCCCTGTCCCACGGATCATGGGTATTCGAAAATACCCATGTTCCGTGGGACTGGTAGAATGCATGATTTTTTACAGTCGACAGCCTGAAAGAAATTAAGCATGCCGTTTCTATTGTGCATTTCTACAGTAATATTCGAACGGTTTATGGACACTAGGTCGCTTGTGCTTGAATAGAAGGTATGCATGTGAACAGGACATCATTATTTAAGACAATATTTTTAATGATTACAACGGTCGACTGAGTGTTTTCTTCAACTGCATTGCATCGGTTTTGAACTCCTAAAACTGTCATTTTGGTGATCGACCAACCCTTGTTCTCCGATTTCTCAATAAAGACAGCATACGTCCCGACCTGTAAAAGGCCGTAGTTGTGCATAATTTCTCGCAAACTAGCAGTCCCGAACGTCTCCGAAGCTTTCTGCGGCTTTGTTCTTAATTCCGGCGGTTCATTTACTCCTTTATAAAAATGTTCCTTATGTATGGTCGCCTGCATCTGAGTGTTCCTTCAACAAGGTAAATACTTGTTCTTAGCCGTTTCGACACAGCAGCGCACACTAAAGTCCGCACCGATGCCAGTGCCATGGGTGACATCGAGTTCATAATTTGGCCTTACAACCTCCACAAAGTCTGCCTATGTAAGCCGTACTTTCACCAAAACAGAAGAGAACTGCATGGACACGAAAAAAGAGTACCTGGCTGTCATGTTTGTTGTAAGAATCAACAATCGATTCTTTTATTTCCGTTCGTACATGCAAACTGAAGATGGTAAGTAAACAGCAGTGATTACACTCCACTTGACGGGCCCCACCACCCCTACAAGGCCGCAGTAGGCACGATATCGACATGGTCGTCATTTCAATGTTCTCAATAATCATCACTGTTTATTTGGCTCGTTTGCCTACGTTATTCACCGCATCGACCGGTTCGTTGGGCCCTGCTTCTTCAGTATTATGACTTACTCTCTTAAATAAAAATGGACGCCAACACATTGATGCGGAATATTTGTCCCGCTTCGCACTATAGGCCACGGTGAGTCGCAAAGGCGACTTCGATTGCTATCTTCCCACTCGTATAGTATCCCAGTATTCAGGAAATAGTGCAACCGCGTCCAAGGGACGTTTGGCTTCAGCATTGCATCGGCCAAGCCTGCATGTCTGCCCTGTAATTTTGGTCGTCATAAATGGAGGCGTACGCTTTAAGGAAAGCTACTCAGAGGTTGCTTGCCTGCTTCTTATTGTATCTTCGAGCCTTCGTGGAGCTCTCTTTAATCACATGCACTATATTACCGCGCCCTGCCATCTCCCCTTTGTCCGTACGTACGAGCGAAACAGCCAACGATTCTACTGACTTGTATTATACAAGGCAGTAAGGCTGGGCGTTGCAAGCTATGTCCAGTGGCAACATTTCAAGACTCTCACTACTACTCCTCCTGGCATCTTGCAAGCTGTGAACCCACGGCAATTTCCAATTATGTAGAATAAGCATTGGCTTAACTAGTCCGTTTAAGCTGACCAAGCGAGCCAGCAACCAGACACGATTATTCATAGTCCTCAGATCGTTATAATAATCATCGAAGTGTTACGCGTCTATGTCACATTGATGGTCGGCACTCTTACTTAACCATTCATTAATGAATAGCCTTACAGAGGGAATCAACTGCACTCTGACTAATATGTGGGCCTTGCATTTTTGGAATAATTGAGACGCAGGGCTACTGTTTCCACCTAAGCATACATCCTTTCACGATTTGAGATCATCGAGTATTCACAATTCTTTCTCATTTATGCTGATTCATCACGCACCTTTCTGTACACAGTGCTGTCCCTTTCCCCCATATTTATACTATCGCTTTTAAGACCTTCTCGCCTATCAGCTATCAGGAAATAAGTTCTACCTTCGTCATTGTGCACTGAAGGCTGCAATAAAGTTATATACGCTCGAGATCGCTACATCTGGCTCCTTACGCATGTCCGCTGAGTAGACCCCTACAAGAAATGTATTTCAACATGATCTGGCCTCTTTGTCATCCTCGTACATTTCAGTGACCTTAATAAAATATTTCTAATGTTTCCGTGGGTCATTCCAGGAGTGATATATTGCAATATTAGGCAGCGAAATGAGGGTGAGAAAGAGAAAAAGAGTGATAGAATGCAATATTAGGCATTTGAATGAGGATGATCAAGAAAGCGGACAACTGGTGCTCAGTGGCTGACAATGACAAATCTAGGTCTATCCATTGTTACTTGTCAGCTATATAAACCTCAAAGCGAAACTGATCCCACACATATTATGATGCGTCATACAGAGCATGAGGTAATAATCCTAAGCACCAACGTCCTAATAATTTAAAACTGAGGGCACTCAGTAAAGGTAACAATCTTTATGACCCTGATAAAGGTTTATCAAGCACGAATTCATTGCAACTGTCTTTCCTATACCATGCGGTGCAGTGTTCGTTCGTTTTTCACCGGGTTTCAAAATATGCTGTCGGAAAGCTGAGAAAGTAACACGTTAACAGCAACCTGCCTTTTGAGGGAGAATGTGGCGCCAGCATACGGGAGCTTTGAGAAACACATTCAACGGCAGTGTAGCAGACGCCACAAAAGCGCACCATGATGGCCACGCCAGCGCGGGTAGAAAGTGAAAGCTCCTCCCTTTTGCCCTCGGCGCTGGTAGTAGTGACAGTGACTGCCGTATCATGATCACGTAGTATGGTAGAAAGTTTCCGTGTTTTCACAACTCACTCGTAACACACGCAGATGCTGTCTCAGTATTGTATGAGCATGCAGCGGGGGCCGTGGCACGGGCTATGTTCGACGTGACAGAATGAGACGTGCAGATCAGTGTGCAGATTCACAACAAACTGTTAAACTTAATTCGAAAGGAGAAGTCAAAGACAGAGAGGGGGGGGGGGGAATAAAAGGGCAAATCAGCTAGGGGTTTGTTGATGCTACAGCGCTAAGGGTGAATCGTCTTATGATTCTGACTTACGAGTGGCGCATATGCACTGGGTGGAGGTAAAAATATTTTATTGAAAATGATCCGGAGGTTGTAGCGGTGGCTGGAGTCCTCAGTCCGGAACCCGATTGGCGTAGGCTGCTGTGCTCGCTCTTTTGATGAGTTCTCGCCTTGGGGTCCCGAGAACAATGCGGTCAGTGCGGCGTCGGCATGGTGCAATGGGCGTCACTTCTTCCTCGTGTCATCTACAAGCGTGCAGCTATAGAATTTCATCCACAAAACCTGACAGAGAGGCACTTATCCACACTCCCTAAACAGGGCATTCCGGCCGAAATTTCGAAAAAAAGAACATGAGGAAACGCGCCTGAGTTTTCTAACAATGGATGATTCAACGCTGTAACCAATTCTGCCCCTGAACCAAGGCGAGCCGGTAGGGTAAAAAACTAACACTGAGCGTCGTGAAAGAGTGTCTAGTGCGTCATGCTCCAAGCGGTAAAACGCAGATACTACAAGACGAACTTATTACCGGCACAACTCCTCGGCTCTCGAACGACGGTGCATCAAAACAGACGCCGTATCTTTTGTCTAGTCACGTGCCATGCAAGCTAAAATAAGCTAAGTATTAAGGTCTAGGGCACATAGCTGCCTGCGATATCTGTGCTACCTTCCCCTTCGCACACAAAGAAAAAAAAACGATAAAATATATCGCCGTTAGGCCTTGTAGCACATAAACTAAACGCGCACCGAAATATACTCGTTCCGGCTATCGTTGGTGGGCTACATGCTTGGTGCAAAGTCCAGTGCGTACTTTGCATCATGCACTTTTCCTTCAGATACATACATACCTGTAACGAATTTTTTTTTCGTACAGGAGAGAGTACACAGTCAGATGGCCAGGTTGCCGATTTAAATCTTGACGCGTGGTAGCCCTAGTTCAAGCTCCACGTCGTTCTTGATCGCGGCTTGTTGAAGGGAAACTGAAAAACTGGATATTTCATCCCGGCGCGCCGCGATACTGGCAACCGAGTGCAGTAAATGTGGTTGGCATAGTTTTGCTAAGCATTGTAGCAATTACCGCGCCGCCAGCCCCGTGCGCTTGGTTTGAGTGCGGCGACGAGTATGGCGTCCAAAGTGTTTTTATTAGTCCCCGCTAGGACTTCGCACATACGCAGAAACCTCGCGCTAAAGGCGTATTCGGTAATGGCTGGGAAATCAGCTGTAGCAAAGGGAGTAACAGGAGTTGGTCATGAAATGAAAGTGATGGATTATCGCACTGAAAGCCAAGTAAATATCAAATAAAAGGAAAAGAGGTTTAATTGTGGGTAATTAACACTTTAAAACCTTTTTTTTAAATGAACTACAAAGAGCAAAAAACTGATTTATTTTCCAGTGAGAAACTATTGGCCTGTCCAATTGCGTTCGTCGTCATGCCGTACGTCTGAGATTCCCTAGTGGCCCTATACTTAGTTCTGCCCAGCAGAAATACATAGAAATTACAAATTCCCCAGCACAAAAGGCTAGCGTTGTTGATTATCTGGAATTTACTTATATTCTTATAGGAAGTATTCGTGTACCTATTTATTTTGAGTTTTCTGAAAGCACTGTGGATCTAAGTAAAACATCCTTTTTTTTCTAGGAGTGCCAACTACCTCACACGCCTGATGGATCTGGGTCTCTTAGCAAGTCAACTGTAAACCCCTCGCACATGTCAAAAAGATGCCAAAACGACAGCAGCCGTGCTCGTGTGCGAAATAAGCGAAGCGATGCACATTCTGAACCTGGGGAGACTGAACAAGGACGAACATCAGGATCAAAGCTTTCCCAAATAAATCGCGAAGCACTTGAAATTGAGACACCTCATGGGGCTCCTTCAGCTCCACAAGATGGTCGTACTTACTCAAAAGCAAACCAAACAAAATTTGAATCAGCTACAATGACCCAATCATCTGATAAAAGCAATGCTGTTCAGCGGCACAAAGCATCTGTTGTACCTGTGCAAACTAAAGCTAGCGACATATCTCTTGAAAAGGAGTCAACTGAGCAATATTCTTCTGATCGCGCAAAGAAACCAAAGAAGAATTTGAAATCCCGTGATGCTACAAAAAAAGACTCTACTCTTTCATCGCTAAAAGCTTCTTTACTTCATCAAATTCACGATGCGGGCTTAGCATCGCCACCGCAGGAATATGGTCAGCATTCTGTAGCGCAGAAGGCGGATAAAAGTCAGGTATTTTTTACACCTGCGCCACAACAGCCGTATCAAGTAATTGTTTTACCTGTGTCAACTAGTCTAAAGCAGACAATAGATGATAAGCCAGTCCAGGAAAAGCCGCAGTCAACCCCTCCCTCGGCGAAACAAACAGCTCAACCGGCTCTTTTAGGTTCAGTATTGGATGTATTAAAGACTGTTCTTAAAGTGAACGTAAACTATCAAAATACGCCGAAATCATCCGCAGCTGTGGCGCCACCTTCTAAAAAACCAGAAGTGAAATCGGCACCTGAAGAACAAAAGATTGAGCCTCCGCCACCATCCCAAAAAGTATCTGCTATGAATATCCCAGCAAACCGAAATCCACAGCCCACACTAATGCAATTGTCACAGCGTCAGCCTAAAATTCTTGCAAAAAGGTTTCAAACTCAAACACCTGTGAATATGGGGACAATGCCGAACTACGGGCAGCAACATACGCTGCTTGAGCAGCAAGCGCAACATCTCTCTATGCCCAAGCCGCACTATCAATCAGCTCTGTATAGATCACAGTTGTCGCAGAACTCGCACATATCTGCGATGAAGCAGAAATACCCATTACTAAAGACTGTACAGACATCACAACATGACCACCAGGCACCTTCATCTCATCAAAGACTATCTCGAAAACGCTCACGGTCCCAATTAAGTTCTATAGTGAAGTCCTTCGGGAAGTTGTCTAAACTCCGTGACAAGTTGCGAAAGCACACTAAGTCAATACGTCGCCTGTCCAGCCAATTGAAACGCAGAGGCTAATCTTCTCAGGGGCTGGCTTAACAATAAAATTACTTTTGAAGCTTACCTGAATTACTTGCATTTTATTTATTTACAATTCTCGTTACACACTGATAACACTTAATAATGACGAGTTGTTCCTAATCGCCAAGCGCTGCTGCAAGGTTTGTTTTCCTTGTGGATGATGCACGATGGTATCGAATATAAAAATATTTGCACACATAAAGCATACATTAAGCGGAAATTGGAGTTACACGCAAAGAATGATACGCAATGCCATAAAGTTGCTTATCTGTCGGACCAAGCAGCAAGACTATGGTCGTCCCGCGCTCGGGTCTTAAACTAAAACTGGCCAACTAAAACTGATCGGCCCGACCTCAGCCACGTAGCTCGGCTAGAGGTTGCGGATTGACAATGGCCTTAATTAGAATGGTCGATTCTTGGCAATCTACCTCAGACCAACGTGTATTGCCCAATTGGCCAGCCTACTGCCGCGGTCGGGGCAAGCATGGGCCATGGCTTACTCACGAATGGCCCAACCATGGTTGCAGTTTAGCCACATCGGCGTTACTCACCACCCTGTCGTTTCCATTCCTAGCCAGCGCGGTCTACTTGTTCATGATCATGGTCTACACATGAAATATCTGCAGTTCAATTGTGAAAGAAAATTGCTTCTGCTGCAGCAGTTTTAGACATGAGCTTTTGCTTGAAGCGGGCTCTAACGTTGTAGTATCGACAGTATTTAATCGCGAAATTCTTCCGGCAGGTGAAAAGCAAACCGTACTTATCAAACTTGAAAACGTCTACAGACCAACAAACAAAGTTTGAAAAGCGATTTTGTTGGCAATCGTTATTAAATACTCTAAAGAGGGTAAAAAGTCATCTAGTAAAAAAGTAGTGTAGTGAACTATGCGATATCACGAAGACGAGAATGAACTATGCGAGGATATCACGAAGACGAGGATGATAACGACGAATGGCTGCTGCGCTGCTTTACCTCGCTTGTGGAAGCCTAGACTGGCTGTGTTCTTGTATGGTTCGCCATGCAGCTTAGAGAGGGCTATTATCCCTTTTAAAACACAGTGAAACCCCTCTTTTAGTAGCAATTAATTTACATAATATTATATTTGTGAAGCTTCGAAACAATTTATTCTGGCTTTCAGCTTCTAGTGCCATTTGAAGATGCCAGTTTTTCTTGCTTGTTGTACCAACCGCCCATTTCTTCGCTGTAATGAGCCATCGCCGGACTGCGGCCGTAACGACCTTCACGGATTGGACTTCACACAGGGCCATGTTTTCCTTCCCTCCTCACGCCTCTTAAACGACATACGAAAGAAAAAAACAAGTCCATTCTGTACACACAGGAAAAACTATTTCCCAGATCATAAAGTGACAAAAGGCTGTCACTTAGGCAGTTATAATAATGACTGTAAGTGTGATCAGTGCGGAGGTTCGAGGCTGTAGTCATCGGATGATATTTGCAGTTGACTGAAATATGGGGTTTACTATTTCTATACATATATTGTTTGTCCCAACTAATCTGACCCAAGGGCTTTTTACAGGGGCAGACGAAGAAAGCGAATTATATATTGCCAGCAGCTACCTAGAGTGCGATAATAAAAGTTCTTTACAATTTTTGATTGACATTATTTACATATATTAATAAATATCGACTTTTGACAATAAATGGCAATTGCCACGTTCAACAGCACCTCCACAAGTTCTCACTCCTTTATTTGTTATAAAAAAACCGTGTACGTTTTTTTTTTCCTGATAAAGTAGAAAACCCTGAAAATACAAAAATCACGGGATCAGAGAATTCAATTGCGGCTTTCACTCAGTGGCCCAGAGCAGCGGTATACCTTTAAAAGTCTGTGTCAGCCAAACGATTTACGGCGACTATATTTGCTTGTTTTCGTTACGACTTTATATCAATGCTCCTCTTATTTTTATCCTTACTGCTTCGTATACAGTTTTTATCTTAATTGCAAATGGCTGCACGCTCGCTATAACTTCATGCGCCTGAAATATCTAACGCGAAGCAATCGTCTCCAGAATATTAACCTTACCCTTATACGGGGCCATTCACCGTGACTGCTGCTTTTTTCATTTACTCGAATTGTGGTTACGAGTAGGCCATTTGTGGTGCGCGAACGAGTTGCTGACAGCTCATTTATGTGCAATACGTGGGCGTATTTGTATATGAAAAATATTGCATGTTAGGTTTCTTCAGCGCAGATAATTGAAGCAGGGGTTTCTGAAGGTGCTCTCCGACTTTCTGAATCCCACATTGTCTAAAGTGAATATTTAATATATGGAGCAAACATTTCGTTATCTTGAGAGAATCTCGAAAAAGCGATAGATGTGAAATGGAGCAAGACAGGAGCTAACCCGTAACTAACGTATATATTAGCAAGCATGATATACATGGAGTAGCGAAGCAACAGCGCACACCACTCAATCATCGATAAGCAGACATCAAAACATGAGTCACTAAAATTCGCGAGCAGTTTGCTGATCTAGATGACTCAATTCAATGCATGTTAATGCGATGGATGGCTTACTAACACATTCGTCACCTATAGTCGTACAATGTGCCTGGGTTCAATGATTTTCTGGTTCATTTCTGATCAACAGCCAAACTGAGTGTAGCTGAACATAATGGAAAGCAATAAGGGCATTCCTTACAACGCACGCATCTCTCGGGCTCCTATAGTCGTACATTTAAACGCCTTCCAGTTTGAAAAATATAAAACCGGCTGCAAGATAGTGGTATCTGGCACACAACAATATTTTTGCATGCTATGTATACCTGCTCATTGTTCACTGGAGATACGTGCTTTTTGAAATCAACATTCGCCGATTTTATTAACATTATTACATTTTCTTCAAATTTATTAGGGGCCGAGAAAACCACACTAACATCATATTTTCTTACCACATTTTTGAAAATATGCGACGACTTATGCACATATCGTAACCCAACCGGTCTTGTAGAATCAAAATCCGGGATGCTCCCGCAAATTACGGCATAACGGTTTCAATTGCAAAGCAATTTGTCGCACGCTCTTGCAATAACCTGAACTGGAACACCTGCGTTCCTTAGCCTAGAAACTTGCTAATTCAAACTCATCGTCATGCGGGGACAGCACGAATTCATCCATACTGAACACAGGTCGTATACTGCACTTCTAGTTTTGACAATTATAAGTTATGAATGGCTAGACCTGTAATCAAGCAGCGGCTTAACTCTCCTAGGTGAATATCGCCAGCACAGATGGTGCGTACAGGACGTCAAAGTAACGTCTTGATACCAGATCTTTTTTCCATGGAATACCACCTTAAACCTCCGAGCCCTCCATTGTGTCAACATGCTGTGATTAGGGTTATCTAGATCAGCGAACTGTTCCTGAATTTCACTGACTTATGTTTTTCTGTCTTCTTATCACTGATTGTGTGGTTTGCAGTTTTGCTTGGCTATTATCTATATTTCTTGTTTGTTTAATTAAACTTTAGCTGCGAGTTAGCGTTTGTTTTGTTCCCTTTTCGGAGTTCTAATGTTTTCGCGTTCCATTTCAAGATGGTACCTTACGAACGCTCCGGAATCGCCACCCTTCTGCAAATAAACTTACTTGATAATCTGCAAAACAAAAAACTGCATACGCTGCGCAAATTTGCTGTCAGACGTATCCGACGGGCATCCATCAACTGTTTTTAATAGTTTATTTTAGCCCTAGGCTTATCTAGCGGACACAGCAGGTATAATGCCACTACAGCTCTATCTGTACAACGAAATTATATATATGGGGATATTTTTAATTTTCACATCTTTCACTAATAAATACTATGAGAATCGCATCGCTGCGATTCTAGAAAAAAGACAAAACGAACGTTACAGAACAGAGAATAAAGATCCCCACTCGATTTGTTTATTATGTTAGTTCAGCTAGTATAAAATACGTGAAGGCTTCTAACATTAAAGGTGTGGTTCTTTAAATTTATGACAGTGTCGTTCGCAATATAGAAACAGTCGCCCAGGAAATTACCTTCAGTTGGCTCTCCTTCAACATGTATAGCGCGCGTCACACTGTCTATGCCTCATATTCAAATATATTTGTTTATTTGATGATGAAGAATAGCAGATTTAGGCAACGGGACTGTGCTCACCCGCGCAGCTTTGCCACTTCCTTGCGGAAAAAAATCTACCCCGCTTCGTAATGCGTAGTACTGATGTTTTGATATTTCGAACATTCCTGAATAAAAAAAAAAATCTTCAACTGAATGCCAATTGAGATGGCTTTCACGTTCGGCCTATAATCTTGGCCCCCAAGGTCATAAAGAATTCGAATTTTTATATAATAATAAAAGTTTTTTTTTTTTCTTAGCGGACTTTGGTACGTGTATAATATGAGGCTTCTTGTGCATGTTTACCTAGCAACAGCCGCAAAGCAAGCTGTCTTCAGCAGCGCAATAAGCGCGAATCTGGCAACCGTTCATCAAGCAACAAATATGAGCGCAAGAGTCGTGGCGCAACGACCGTAGAGCGTGCTCTCGTGTATTTTTAAATATAGTCTTGCTTTTTTTTTTACAACCAACACGGGATATCCTAAGGCTACCTCCTCGGTTCCATCTGGAACAGATCATGTTCTTAGCGTACGATTACTTTCATATAAAAGTTATTTAATTGCAGAGTGTCATTCCTTGGGAAGCGTCCAAGCACCAAAGGTAACCTCCGTCATTTCTCTGAATAAAATTTGGCATGTTGGCATGTACGAAAGGTTTTTTATGAAAGCATTTTATTCAACACAAACTTTTAAACCGAAAGCTCCACTACGCTAATGCAATGTTCGAGCTGTCGGGGATGCACGGTTTTGACCGTATATTTAGAGGTCGACCTTCTCTGTTAAGCCAAGGTGGTCGCTATGTGACTTTGGGGCATAGTCACGTAGGCCATCAAGTGGCCCGTGACCACTGTCAAGGTCACGTGAGCATGGCTTTCACATCGAGGAAGATTCAGAGGTGAAACTGCTGTGTTAAGCCTAGTGGTCGCCATGTGACCATAGGATAAAGCCACGTAGGACACCAAATGGCCCCTGACAACTGTCAAGGTGAATGTCACGTGACCTTGTGGTCGTCACGTGACTTTGGGGCTTAGTCACGCGGCCAAAAAGTGGCCCCTGACCACTGTCAAGGTCAAGGTTACACGTGCACTGTTTTCACCTTGAGAGGTATTTAGAGGTCAAACTTCTGTGTTAAGCCTTGTGGTCGCTTGTGACTGGTGCATAGACACGTAGGCCACCAAGTGACCCGTGACCACTGTCAAGGTCAAGCTCACGTAAGGTGGCATCAGAGTAATGTGAAAGTATAAGGCGCTAGAGGGGCGATACGTGTAAAATAGGGCCGTCATGTTCCTTTCAAGGTAACAACAGTGCGCGAGATGGAGGAGGACGAACGCCCTTGTACAGTAACGTGCTGGAACGCAAAAAAGGCAGGTCGGAATGAAGCCCTGAAAAGGCGGCGTGCCAAAGAGACCAATTAGGAACGGACTTGACGTTCGGAGAAACATACAATGTGTTTATTTCAAGCTTGGCAATGAGCGCAGATATGTACATGAATCTTTGCATCCCTCCCAGTTTAATCAAGCTTAAATCACGAGCTAGTTTTTTGCGACGGAGTCCCGCTAATGAGTCCCGGTAAGGAGTATGTAAGGTAAGGAGTCCCGGTAAGGAGTATGAATTGAGCAGAAATAAAAATTTAAAAAATGCGCGCAGAAAGTTGCAATGTCGGATATAAGTTTAGAATTTTGCACTCGCGTTCTTCTTTCATGTGACTTAAAAGTACAACAATAAAATAATTTTTGCATTTCTTTGGGTAACTAAAATGCATAACATAAGAAGATTCAGGAAATTATTCATTAACGTGTCGCCTGAAACAATGTTTACGCATTTATAGGTTCTATACTGAATGTTAAAAGGATTCAAGCTTGGTCAACGAAGTGGTTTATAGAACATAATTTTCCCAATGTTGCGAAAAAGGACTTTATTGATAATCTGGCTTGACTAGAAGTCAAGGCATGCCATATAAAATAAGATGCCTCGTCATACATATCATCCTCTTATATTTTATTATGGTTTTTATGAGAGTAAATTCTGTTTTTCGGCACAATTTTTTTCTCAAATCTATTACAAGCCTCAGCGGCGCTCTGTCGAAGTGTGACTAAACTTCGGATCACTGACATGTCAGTGCCTATACCCAGGTAACACAGAAGGTGGGGCCCCAGTAGGTCCGTTGTAGGCAAATCGGGCTGGGGCAACCATCACAAAACCTGCATCGGTCCCTGATGGGGAAGATGTGGGAAAGCCCCAGTTCGGCTTACCCTTATTCCTGCCGCATGGGTCCCATAGCAGCGTTGCGCGAGCTAATGCAGAGCACATTCATGCATGCAGACCCCAAGGGTCCCTTGTCGGATATTTAAGGGCAATCCAACCTAAATGTGGGCTCTTTATGAGAAAGACCTCGTAGATCCGAAATGAGGCCGCCCTCAATAAATCTTTGTGGAACCCATATCGGCCGTAGTGGGGCAAAAAAACAGAGATGCACATGCCCACATGCTGCCTCAATCGGCCCCTTGTAGGTTACTAGAGGGCAGGTGAAATATGAATAAGAGCTCAATTTAGGCAAGCCCTCGTGCAGCCCAAATAAGGCAGCCTATAGCTAAACCGCTTTAGGTCCAACATCGGCTCTAATGGGGTTTCTGCATGGGTAAGCAGGATGGTAAATAAAACTGCTGAGAACGCTACCTCTGCACTGCGTTAAACCAATTTATACGTTTGATACGCTCACATTGCAAAGAGAAATACTGGCAGACATTTAGAATCAAGATTAGACTGACGTAAAAAAATAATTTTCACATCGGGCTTCATGAAAATGAAGGAAGAAAAATAACTTCTTGAGCCTCTGCTATCACAATGGGAACCATAATTCATTTTGAGAATAACATTTATTTGGTACTTAAAATGCGAAGTGCTTTGAACGCCATGTGCGGCGCTGTAAAGGCGCGGAAGCATTGTCAAGGTTGTAGCGGTAAAATATTTAGGGAGTAATCAAAAGGTGTTATTGCCGGAGCCAGAAATAAGAGTCAGATAAAATAATTTGCGAAGTTCCAAATTAGAAGCACAAAAGACAACGTTCTTCGAATTTGTGTCTTATGTAAACACCGTCGCAGCTCATCACACTTCATCCATTTCAGACCAGCTACAATTTCCACATTTCATGCTGAAATCTTCTATTACACAAAATGTCAATACATTCAAGTGAAGGAATAGACATGAGACATGGCAGGTGGTTACCACATTCGGCCGAAGCCGAAGGGTAACTACCTTTACAGGCTGCGAGGTCATTCGAAACAAGGTTTGGCCCGCGAGGGGCACAGCGGGATATACGGAGCTTCCCCCGAGTGCATTCAACTAGAAAAGCCAGGCGCCAGGCCGGGGAACACTTGTACTGATTTTTACCGGTGAGTGTTCGGACCAAAGCGTGGACTTGTGGTAGAGAATCCACATCGCATTCGGAAGGTACCAGGTTCGACCCCTGGTGTCGCCGGGTATCCACCGGTTTTTGAATGGGCCCAAGCTTTCCCCGGCCTGGAGCTCGGCTCTTATTGGGCGAAATGCTTGGGAAAGGAGTCATAGCCCAAGTAGTTGCGCCGATGGGACAGGGGTTCGTTCCGCCATCGGAAAACCATAAGTCCGCCTCGCGCGGCAGAAGCCCTGATGTGGCTCTTGCAAGACGAACATGAACCACCTTTGCAGGCTGCGAGGTTCAAAACGGGGTTTGGGCCCACCGGGCAGAGGGGGCGCATCGGGGCTTACGGAGCTTCTCCCAAGCGCACACCCCTAGAAAAGGCGAGCCCCAGGTTGGCGGACGCTTGTACCCACTTTACCGGTGGGTGTCCGGTGGTGGGTTTCGAACTACCTACCTCCCACAGCCGCGACGGGCCTCTAACCACTAGGCTACTAAGCTGTTGATGGACAGTAATATTTTTACTGGAAAACTGGAGGTAAACTGTTCTGTCTCCATGTTAGACAGAATAAAGGAAAATATAACCAATGACTGGCACTGCAAAACCAACGCCGATGCTGTGCTGACTCGACTGAGAATCCCGAGTTCTCAAAATTGACTAAATTGGCTAAATGCGAGCGGCGGCGCGAAGAAGAGTTCTTTGAAGAAAAGCGCACTGGAACAAGATGGCTGTCAGGTAGCCAGAATTCCGGGCCGGCCATTTCTTCATCCATGGCGGTTGCCGTGGCGGTTACCGCCACTCAGCCAAAGCTTCTTGGCAACGGCATTGCATACCTCGACATGATGAGTCAGATATTGGCTTAATCTACAGCTGTCAAAACTAAACAGCAAACACTAGAACCGCAAGTAAATGCGGGTTAGCTAGACGGCGGCAATAGCGTTCAATCAGGCATGATTGCCCCTGCTAGCTGCACCGGCTCTAAAGGTGAAGTTATATTCCGATATTTTCGGCGTGCAGGCGAGCGCTGTTCGAAGTCAGATACGGCAAGTTGGCGGCGCCACGCCCTTAAAAATGAGCGAGAAAGGAGCCGGCGCAGCCGCCGAATGTTATATATTCCGTTCAAACACCCGCGCATACATAGACTCCTCTCTCACTCTCTTTTCTGTGTGTGTTTTGACTGCATCACGCCGCGCCCCGCTATACAACAACACCGATCTGTGATGTAAGCGAGATGCGGTGGCGCTTTTTGTCGTCAGGCTGGCCCGACTGGGGGTGGAAAGTAGGGTTAGCGTCCATAGGAATACATGGAACCGAAAGATTTCAAAGCAGTTTTCTCTTTTCACGGGGCACCTTTGACGTCGTTATTCAGCACAGAGCAACCATGGAAATCCTAGAATAGATCGTGAAAGTATGAAATCTCCTAACTCAGGCGAAGTATTTTTAAATCACCGCGAAACGTATGAGGATGCGAAATGGGAGGGTTACCCATGGAAATACATGTAAACACAACTTACCGCAACACGTTTCTCGTTTTGCGGAGTACCAGAAGTGGTGGCCGGTCGTTAAACATTGGCCAGCGCTTTGAAAGGCGTGTAACAAAGTATGCTGTGTCCTTGCGGACGCAATCTACTTTTAAAACACCTCGTTTTCAAGAATCTTGTTAATGCATTGTGGTAGCGCGGCACATATAAAATATATATAAAAAACAGTTCTCAAAGAAGCTGACTCAAAAAAGAAGGCGAAAGCAGCCTTTTGTGAAGAGCTGGTGCATTCTATCAAGACCTTGACTATACGTATGCAACATTTCGCATCTGACATCTCTGTAAAGCATATTTATCAATAAATATGTAAGGTGCGCTCCGAGAGGAAACCCCACGTCTAGGAGGCAAGACGCCCAAGCGGTTTTTATTTTTTTTTTTTTTTTTTTTTGGGGGGGGGGGGCGTCTTGTGCCACGCACCGACATCATGTTGCATGGCGAAAGTAAAAAAAAAAACATTCCAAGCCGAGCAATGATGCCGATGAGCCGAGTATTGATGCCGTGGACACAGCTCATTCTGTAAACTGAATTGAATAAAACGCAAGATAACGGGCACGACGTCACCCCGTTCTGAAAACGTTGATCGTGGCTAAGTAGAGGCGGTATTAAAATGAATGCATATGTAGTTGAGTTGCGCGATAGAATAATGTGGTGAGTAAGTCATAAGTAAATATTTTGAGAGGTTTTATATTCCGACGTCCCTTCACACGCTAGGTGGCCTGCGCCATACGGAACGAAAAAAAGGAAAGACGAGGAAAACGCACAGAATGGGCAGAACGATATATGAGAACCATCGAGATACCGCGGGGAAAAAAATAAACTAAAAAATAGCTAACTAGCCTATATATCCGTTGATGAACTGGCGTGCACCCACCTGATTCAATATAATTGTAGGCCTCCAGGGACTTGTAAGCCTGGCCGCTCTTTGCAGTGAAGCTACTCTGTACAAATACACTACAATGTTTGCCATGCCCAATGGAAGCAGAGCGCCCGCGGGATTTCAGAGGACTTTCCAATGCGTTTTAGGCATAGCAAATGGGTCCGGGTGCACAACGCTGTTATTGTACAGCTTTTAATTGTAGCGCTGTTTAGCCGATTCCGACAAGCTGTTCACGCAGTCCGACATTGCTGCAGCGCACACTACATTCCCCTGCAAGTACTGCAAGTCTTACGATCTACGGGACTGTTCACAACACGATAAACTGGAGGTGGCGGGTATCGCCTGCTGCGCCGTCGTCTGCTGCAATACGCGATTCGCGCTCGGTCCATATTTGTACTCTGACATTTGTTTATTAAACGTAATTCTGTCTAGGATGTATAATTTGAGCAACAGTATTATCAAGCTAATTTACTTCAAGCGGCAGCATAGCAGACTGTAAACAAAACTTCACGATTCGCATGAGCCTTTTGGGGGTGTCCGGAATCACAGCACAGATTTTTTGAGGCGTTTTAAAAGTGGAGTGCTTCCGCAATGACACAGCATACTTTGTGACACTCTTCTTCTAAGCGCTGGCCAACGTTTAACAACCGGCCACCATTTCTGGTGCTCTGCGAAACGAAAAAAATGTTGCGGTAAGTTGTGTTTACATGCGTTTTATGGGTCGCCTCCCAACTCGCATCCTCATACGTTTCGCGTTGTTTTAAAAGTACTTCGTCTCGCAAATGAGATTTCATATTTTCACGATCTGTTCTAGGGTGTTCATGGTTGCTCTGTGTCGAAGAACGACATCATAGATGGCTCGTGAAAAGAGAAACCTGCTTTGAAATCTTTCGGTTCCATGCATTCCTAAGGGCGTTAACCCTAATTTTCACCCCCAGCGTTCTGCCGCGCCACGAGCGCCCCCATTGTTTGCAAACAGGGTATTGGTCTATAGTACATCGCTCTCTAGAGGAGCTCTGGCGCACGCTTCGTCGCGCTTTTACGCCGTCTGCCACACCACGCAGAATATCTGGGTGCTCGTCCTATCACTTTTTCGCCTGCTGTTTGGACTAACGGCCGCATTTATTACAGAGCTTTCTTTCATTCTTCATTTTCGCTTAATATTTTTCGAACCTCTACATATCCATATTACAACACACAGTAAAGAAGATATGCTGTAAAGCGTGTATAAAAAATACTCTATACTGTAGAACGTATATCACAAATCTACCACAGTGACTGCTGGGCTCAGCAAAACGTATATTTAATGTGGATGTTCTAAATAATTTCTATGAGACACGTTGTATCAGCCTGTGTGGGCGATGCTGTCCGCGGGTGAAAGTTCACCGCTTAAAGAATTGCATCAGCGATGAAACATATTATAAGGAATATCCCTTGAGGTGTTATATTGTTGACGCGTTTTATTTCTCTCATGTGCATCGATATGTTTTATTTATTGAGCCAAAATGTTAAGGAGCTCGTGGTAGAAAAATTCTGCCGGGGCTCGGCGTCCGGCAGAAACAATGATTTCACAATGTGACGTCGCAAATGGTTGAAGTTTTGTCAGGCGTGCCGCAAGGAACCGTCCGGGGGCCGCTCCTGTTTTTCGTGTATATAAATGATTTAACTGAAGGGCTTGCTTCGAATGTTGGATTATACGCTGATGACTGTGTTTTGTATAACACTGTGTCATGTGCAGAAGATATGAGCGTGTTGCAATCTGATCTTCAAAAAATCTGTTCCTGGTGTGCTAAATGGAAAATGAACCTTGATGTAACAAAACGCTATCATGTGCAGTTCACGAACAAAAAGAAAAATTCTCTAGCTCATACTTCATAAATAAGGATTTAGTACGACGAAGTCAAAAATCTCGGCGTCACATTAACGGCGGCATTGGACTGGACAAATGACATTCAAACTACACGCGCTAAACCATGTCGTCTTTTACATCTGTTTCAAAGAAATTTCAAGTGTGCACCAAAAGCCCTGAAGGAAATATTGTACCTATCTAATACCAGGCCGGTGTAAGAATAGGTGTGTGTGGCTTGGAACCCCTTCACAAAAAATCATGAAGGTAAGTTAAAGCGTCAAGGGAATTCTTTTGTTTTGTTCCTCCTATACAGAAGCAATTTGAATGAAGTTTGTTTTCTGAAATGAAAAAACAGGCCTTAGGGCTATTTTGAGTAGAAGCTCGAGTCGAGGGTTGGGTACGAATATGATGGTCACTCTTATAATATGTTTACAAAGGGCACTAAGCCTGCCTTGTTCTAATTGTTCCAAGTAGTAATTTGCAGACTATAAGCAATGATAAAGTGTTTAAAAATATCTTCCGTTAACTTAAGATTATGTGTCTCCAGTTTCCTACGCCATGCTAAAAAAAATTAAAAAAAAGCCTATGCGGAAATCGGAGGCACTTCTGGAAGCTCTAAGACCAGAAAAGGGTCCAAAGGCAGAAAGAGTAAGCATTTGCTCTTTGAAAAATATTTCTGGTAATTAAGAAATATTAAGAACATCATCATCATCATCATCATCAGCCTGATTATACCCACTGCAGGGCGAAGGCCTCTCCCATATTTCTCCACTTAACCTGGTTCTGTGCAAGCTGCATCCACTTGACCCCTGCGAACTTCTGAATCTCATCCGCCCACCTAACTTTCTGCCTCCCCCTGCTACGCTTTCCTTCCCTTGTAATCCAGTTTGTTACCCTCAGCGACCATCGGTTATCCTCTCTTCGCACTACATGTCCTGCCCATGTCCATTTCTTCTTAATTTCTACTAGAATGTCGATAACTTGAGTTATTTATCTGACCCACTCTGCACGCTTTCTATCTCTTAATGTTACCCCTACCATTTTTCGTTCCATAGCCCTCTGGGTTGTCCTCAACTTAAGTAGAACTCTCTTGGTTAGCCTCCACGTTTCAGCCCCATAGGTGAGTACAGGCAAGATGCAACTGTTGTATACTTTCCTCTTGAGCGATACCGGTAAGCTGCTAGTCATAATCTGCGAGTGCTTGCCAAATGCGCTCCATCCCAATCTTATTCTTCTTGTTATTTCCTTTTCATGGTCCGGATCTGCGGTTACTACCTGTCCTAAGTAGACATATTCGTCCACTACTTCCAGTATTTCGCTACCTAATGCAAACTGCTGCTCCTTCCCGAGGCTGTTGAACATTACCTTAGTCTTCTGCATATTGATTTTCAAGCCTACCTTTCTACTTTTCCTGTCTAGGTCATCAATCATTATTTGCAGTTCATACCCCGAGTTGCTTAGCAAGGCAATGTCATCAGCAAATCGCAGATTACTGAGGTATTCTCCATCTACCCTTATCCCTAACTGCTCCCATTCCAAGTCTCTGAATACTTCCTCTAAACAAGCCGTGAATAGTACTGGAGAGATTGTGTCTCCTTCGTGGAATATCGTGGAAGTGTTCATTAAGAACACTTCCACGATATTCTGTTTCAGAAGCTTTTTGCAGCACTACAAAAGGTTGGAGTGATCCGAGCCAATCAGGATGGCGTACACTTCTTCATTGCCTTTTACTCTCTTGTGGTTCCAACGGCGATAGGAGTAGAGTCATATAGTTCAAGCCAACCTGATTAGCCCAAATTGCATTTACCTTTTCTAGTTAGGCAAACAGCATAGTCCAGATCCTCAGTGACATTAAAGCTGGAGCAGGGAGCTGCCAAAGAAAAGAAATGCGATTTGTGTTTATATATATTAGGTGCAAACAAAATTTTCTAGCCTATGAGAGGCCTTCAGTAACCTTTTCTTGGTGATGGTGACATGCACAGGTTATGCAGTCAGAAATGGTTTACTGCATTTAGTACATATTAGTGCTAACTATAGCAAGTAGAACTTGATGATGTAAGAGAGAACTTGCCCCCAAAGCCTTCTCGCTACCTTTCTGACTGCGACCGGTAGGCGTCCTTTGAAACCTGGAGCAAGATGATAATGGAGTTTTAGCAAACTGGAAGTAACGAAGGCTGTGAAATGCTTTCAGGAGCATAGGTTGTGTGTACTTGAAATACAACTTTGTTATCTAAAAGCTTGTCAAAGAAACCTATTGCGATCGTCTTGTGGTAAGCAAGGTGTATCCTTCTCATTTGACCAGAGTAAAATAAATTGCGCATTGTGAGGGAGAGTTCTGGATTGATTTAGACCACACCTGTGATTATCACATAGCGCTACTATGTGTACTTTGCCTCCATTAGAATATGGCTGATAGAAACCAGGGCTCCTATTCAGTGGCAGAAAAATCGTTTTTAGACGTCCATTGTTCTGCTGAGGTGTTACCTCATGGAGTTACCACAATAGGTTGGTATATGTATATTGATTTGAGGCACATTAGAATGAGAGAGAGAAAATTTTATTTCGGAATAAAAAAATTGAAAAGAAAAAAAAAGGGGGGGGGGGACAGTGAGTGGAGTCTTCATTTCAAGACCCCAGGGGCATTGGCTGCCGCTCTTGCCTGAGGTACCGGCCTACGCTGGGTCGCTAGGTCATAACATAGCAGAGGGGCCTCCCACTGCGCCTCCGAATGATGCGTGTTTATGTTTGCAGGTTTGTGACCCGTGCACCCCCATTTGGTGTGGTAAGCGGTGGGCTCGTCGTTGCACCATGGGCATATGTCTGTGTAGTGTTCTGGGAACATTATGCTGTATTGATGTAGGTTGGGATAAGTGTTTGGAGTGGTCTCCATTCCCGCGTTTCCTGTGCATTTAGCCCCTTGTGTGGAGAGGAGTAAATCTGACGTTGTTCGTAGGTACTTCAGTCGAGCGCCGTAAGTCGCTGGGACAGGAATGCTGGTTGTGAGATCTGGATTGGTGGCCGCTCGGTTTGTGTGACCTCGAGCTAGCATATCCGCTACCTCATTACCTTCCAATCCAGAGTGCCTCGGAACCCAAGTGATCTGATCTTTGAGCTGTGAGGTTGTAGCCAATTAGTTGTGAAGTGAGCTAATTTTGTAGGTATTCGGTCTGTAAGAAGGAGCCGACACGCCGCTTGTGAGTCAGTGCTTACTTAAAGCTCTCGGTTGGTCGCGTCTCCGCAGGTAATGGCAAGCACGATCACCGCAACTTCGGCTTCTGTGACAGTACAGTGCGGGATGGACATGCTGGAGACTTCTGTATATGAAGAGCCCACCACCACGGCTGCTGCTGCGGTCTATGCATGCTCATATAGAGCGGCAACCACATAGACAGTTTTTGGAATGCGTTCCAATGCGCGCTTAAGGTAATTCACTCGGGCGTTTCTTCTGTCCACTACACTAGTTTCAGCTTGTAACTGTCTGTTGATGGCTCCAGCACGTTGACTTCAGGCCTTCATTGTTGAGGCAGAAACCATTTGCTCTGATATGTCAGTGACTCGTTCTGCCGTCATATAGCATAAATCCTCCTTATGTACTAAATCTAGGCCCCTTCATGAACGTCTTTTTCTTGCATTAGCAGTTCTGCCTCAATGAATTAGCCAGGGAGAGGGCACATTCTGTTTGATGCTTCTGATCCTCATTTGGAATGGTCATGTTATTTTATTTAGTCACTGTCTCCGTGTAGCACCTCTCATTCATTTGCCGCTCTCTTGTCGCAGTGCATTAGGAACAAAAGACTGCTTATAATGATATTTGTAAACCATTGTATGCCGCAGCAGCAGCTACCTTGGTGCTTTTACAGCAATTTTAGCATGAGGTGCCTGTCACGAGATTTGCAACATATTCATGCAGGTCATTCCTATTTTTCATATTGATGATTACAGGACTGATAGTGCAGTGTGCCCGTAAGCACAATGGGAGGCTTGAAAATTGCCTTGTAAAATGATTGATAGGTCATTGCTAGCAAGCTAGTGATGTACTGCATATATGGGATGCGTTTAAGCAAGAGTGTCTCGGAAAGGAAAAGAAAAGACACAAAAAATGTAACTTTAGTTAACGAAGTGAGTGGTCTGAATTCCTTTTGACTCAGGGCACATGCTCTGCAGAGCCGGAGGTAAAACTTGAATGAATAATTGAGAGAAACAGCACTACACAGTATTCTGACAGCCTTTAAAGACAGCGTCCTGGTTCACTACAGTTCGGTTGAGCGGCTACACGATTCACCAAGCTATGGTTATCCAATGTGCTAGACATACTCATTTCAGAACCATACCTGCATCTCAGCCATTTACAATCAGCTTTAAAAGGCTTTAGCCGTAAATTACTACCGTAGGGTGGCGAGCTGCACTTGGTGTTTATGTTGCTCGGTGGTGTGCATGCTGTGTTGTGCCGCCTTTGGCGGCACCCCATATGTGCCAAAATGGAGGCTGCTCTGCTTGAATAAATGCCTTCAGGATTGCACCCGCTCCCACAGTACTAAGATTTTTTGTCTACCTCTCAGGTACTCTGTAGGGGCGCTATCTGATTACTTATTTAAGTTTTACCTTTAACGATTGCGGTTAATAATGTAGATGGTCTTCTATAACTGTTGAAATACTGGTCTTGATAGGAAATGCGCATATCCTTGCAAAAAGTGTCTGTGAGAGGGTATTTTGGCATCCTGAAAGAGAGAAGTGCTAAGCTTCTACCCAATTTTGTGGGAGAGGAACGGCGGAGGGGGGGGGGGGGGGGGTGTACAGTACCTCAAACCCCTACTACAGACACTGCCTAAAGGAGACATTGCAAGAGTGCCTACTTCCTAGAGCTGCAGTGCCTGTGGGAAATAAAATACGTACAATGCAAGGTAATGTTCCATTGTAACTTGAATATTTAGAACAGTCATGATAGTGGAAATGATGACTGGCATGAATTGCAATCCGCCAGACTTGTGTTGCATGTCCTCGAGATTGCATTAGAGACTTAGAGCACTGTGCAGACGTACTAGCGGAAACGTGTACTGGTTTTACTGGGCGCCAGCTATGCATGCTCACTGACTATACTACCTCCTTTCCTACCATGGCACGTGCACATACACATATATGCATTTTTACGCACATTTATTAACTAATTTTTTATTTATGTGCATCAATTTTTACTATTGTGTGCATGTGGTGAACAGGTATAAACATCCTGTATTCTAAATCATTCCATGGCGTTGCAGTGGATGTTACATATAGAAAACAGGTCATAGCTTAGAAAGCACTCAATATCTCTCTTTACTGGTGGCTGTACACCAAAATGCATAAATATATAAAAAATCATGTTTATGACAGATTCTATAAGCAGGCCAATAATTTTGCATAAAAATGTATCTGGCACTTAAGTTATCTTATTGAGCATGAGTTCAGACACATATTTGACAGGCAAAGATAATTGCCACCTGTCTGTATGCTGATTTGATATGCCACATTTTGACCTTTCTTATCAATGCTGTGCTTTCACTACAGCGGTGAAAAATCGTAGCTTGTCAACGTCACCTGGATGTGTTCCCTTGCTTAAGCATCACCTCTAAGAGTGACAGTGGTTCTGCTCATACCTTTGCAGTGTTATCATTTCTTGCATATGACCGCATTTCACAAGTCCAGCCAGTGCTTTCGGTTTGCACCACAGGTGGATTCCTTCATATAAACACTGATTGAAGTGCAACAAACTACAAGCCAGATAAAGCTCTTAAGGGTGCTGGGCTATTTCTCGCCTATTAGTAGCAGCGAGCAAAAGGAGATGTGTAACTATGCCATTTTTTGTGCTTGTTTCTTTTTTTTATGCAGGTTGACATTGGTAACGGTGTGAGGGTCTAAAAGACTACTATCGACAGATTCGTGGTGCACTGCCAAGGGCTGCCCACGAAATTTACATGAAGCCTGCTAAGGCAGCTGTTCTCTGGAGAGGAATTGCGGAGAAACTGCCTCTATGGGAAGGGCAGCAACGCCCATAAGATGGAAATGGGTCACAAAAGGACCCGCTGGACAGTGTCCGGCTTAACGCTGTGCTAGGAATGTATTTGTGGGGCCAGCGGCAGCCGTGTCATTCTTAACTTTTACTTTTTTCTGCAGCTCCGCGAAGGACCTGTAATACATTCGTTAATGTATCGCTTGCTACTCCTGCAGGCATGTACAATCCCGCTGGTTGAGTCGTCCTTGTTCTCAAAGCTGGATCTGCAGTACAAACATTAAATAGATGCATTGAATGCGTTTGTGTAGAAATGAATTCTTAGTCTCCGTTGTTTAGCGCGTTTACAACTTCTTTTTTAGGTATTTTGTAGCAACTGCGTGTTCATATATATTACCTCTTTTTAGCAGTGTGTAGCTGGTAGTACTTGTGAAGTTTGGTACTGTTGAAGTCTGACTTGCATGAGTGCAGTTCTGATTACTGAATCAGTATTCCCAAACCTCTCACCAATTTCATAGAGTTCTCTGCTTTGTACAGAATTCTCTGATAATATGACGAGATTTTTCCATTGAATCTTTGCAACATGAATTTTTTTGGCTACAGCCCAAGTGGAAAACATTTTATTTTTTGCATGATTGAAACACAGCGTCTGCATTGCTTTTTTGCTGAGTTTGTTTTTAGACGGGGCGAAACAGTGACTGGATTATTCTGTTTTTTTTATTCCTGCTGTGTGCAATTAAACGACAACTAAAATAATGACAAAAATATTTTTTATTTCAAATTCTAACCGTTGATTGGAAAATGTATGCCTTCAGCACCAAAATTGGCAATATCTTTCAGTTTTTAATACGTAAAATAGTCCGATACATAACCTCATATTGCTTTTTCTAAACAATCTTTATATGGCTTTTCGACATTTCATAGCTATACTGGCGATTCCGTATATGTCGAAGTCGCAGAGGGTCGAAAATATTACGATATATCGTTTATTCAGTATATATATCACACGCGCCAATAATTGCATTGCCATGGAAAATAGTGCATACGGTCTAAGGAAGACAACCTGGACAAGGGGGCGTTGCTCCACTCCGTACGCCAGCCCCCTCCTTTGAGACCTTGGCAAAACCTCCAAGCAGCGCCGCCGCGTCTGCTCCGGACTGCATTCGAGCGCGTGTTTACGTGAGCGCGCGCGCGGTTGTTGCTCTCCTCCCGCCGCGTTCTGGACGCCGTCACGTTCCATCAAAGGTAGCAAAAAATCCTACAATGTAAAAATAACGGCGCGCTTTTTTGTACAACTTTTGACATAAACGGTAATGGGTTGACTATCGCGCCTTTTCCATAGAATATCTTGCACCTCTCGTATCTCGCACCGCGGTTTGCCCCTGGTGGTGCCTCAGCGGCCATCGCGGAACCGAATCGGCCTAATACCACAGAAATATCAATCGTTCTATCCCCATACGCGATCCTGCTTCCGCAGCTCAAAATTTCGCACTCGCTTGATGAGATAACTGAATTAGGAATTGCACAGAGTAGCTGTAGAACTAAGAAGACAAAGACTTCGGTGAAGACATGCTTCTTTTGCATAAAAACGCATCAGGCATTTCCTCGCTGTTTGTCTCGTGAAGAGAAAGAACGCTGCCGCAGGAATGGCATGCTTCGGCTTCCGGTGAATGACCCAGGTCGTTAGGAACCAGTGAGTGTTAAAGCTAGATAGGTCATTGATTTCTGACAACAGCGCCTCAGCTGTAAACTTTGCCTTGCCGCTGTTGGCATGAACCAAAAAGTAGGGAGATTCGTAGGAAACACATGTCGATCTCATTTTATTTCTGTCAATAATTATGTTTCTTTCTCCTCGCCGGTTTCGTCCGGTGTTTCCCAAGGAAGCGTTCTAGGACATTTACATTTTCTATGCGTTATAAATGACTTACCCGCTTGCGTATCATCCAAAATTAGAATATTCGCTCATGATCGTGTTAATACCGTAACATCACTAATGACTCTGACCACCAATCCTTGTAATCTGATTTAGATTTTATTAGCAACTGGTGTTCTTCATAGTTAATTACCCATTATTTTCTATACAACAAAACCTGTCTCTTTCACTCGAAAGTTATGCCACATCCTGATATCAATCTCCTTAATAGCCCGGTTGAAATTTATACTTCCTCAAAGTATTTTGGCCTGCATCTTCAATCTAATTTAACATGCATTTACCATCTTATCCAAGCTCTGGCAGCCGCTAACCGCTCTTTTAGTGTTCTAAAACGTAACCTTAAACAAGCGCCGTTTCACCTAAAAAGCTAGCATACGTTACCTTAATACGGCCTGAAATCGAATATGTGTCGGCAGTCTGGGACTCGGATCAAGCATACCTTATAGATAAGTTGGAATTTGCAAAACCCTGCTCTTATATCCATATTTGTGGATTATTCTCGTCATACTAGCGTTACCAAACTGAAAGATCGCGCCGAACTTGATACGTTATCACATCGTCGCCAACTAACATGCTTGGCTGTTTTCCATAAAATGTACCGTCATGTTTGGCTGCATGACGAATTTTTTCAATCACCTGAATCATTTTTTGCACGTCTCGACCACCCGCTAGAAGTTAAAGGCATATCATGCCACGCTTTTTTTGCGAACTCTTTAATACGTCGTACTATCGTACACTGGAATAATCTACCATCTCACATCCCTTCAGACAGGAACAATAAAGGGCAACTCCTGTGGTTGATTTCGTCATTTTGTGTTTTTGATTAAATTACATTCCTAGTCTTGTCCTGACTACAAAACAAAAACCGTTTTCTAAATTCCAATTTGAACTATATATAAAACGAAAATCCGCAAAACTTAATTGAATCTACATTCGTGGCCAGAAACGACGTCCCAGTTAACGAAATAATGACGTCACCGACATTAATAGAAGAACACTCGTACATGCGTAGAATGGTGGAAATAAAGTATGGAAGTCATGACGCACTACATAAAATGTCTGAGGTAGCTCAATATAAGCCTCACAATTTATTACGCGGATAGTGGACAGTAATACCTGTATAATGTTTATGACGTCAGAAACGCAGTGTTGCCGACTGAAATCGTTTCAACTGAAGCCATGGAAACTGCATATTTTAAAATTGTGTTGTGCTGTAATTGATTATAGTACGGCGCCCACATTTTGTAAAATACGCCACTATGGAGAGGAAACCTAGAGTAAAATTTTTGCCCTACTATTTGTCTGTCAAACAACCCCTGGAGTTGCCCTTCAACAAGTTTGTAAGGACCTACAAACCCAAATGTCTGTAGCATTACTCATTGGTTGTACAACAGGCTGCATTCAGCTATTTTGGCTTTTTGTTTTGTTCTAGCAATTATATTAAGCCTCTAATGCATTTTCTGTTCTCTTTTCCTGTGAATTGCAATCTATATCAGATGATAATTTTTTTCTCTACTTGTGTTTTGTTCTGCAGTTACGCATTGCACGTTGGTGGTTTTTGTCTTGCATTCTTGTGTGTTAATGACCCCCCCCCCCCCTATGAAATACCCACGACTGAGGGCCTTTTGGCATTTATAGAACAAATAAATTAATTATTTTAAATAAAAACCTATATTGGCAGGAATAAGTTTCCCAATTCAATAATGTCCCACCCAATCAAAAGATACTTGATTATTGTTCTAAGCTCATTATCACCAATCATATAGCTCGGTCATGCTTGTGATATGTGCCTAGCACCTAAATATGATTGCAGTGACTGCACATTCGCACGTTTTGTAGTTTTTAATTACATCATTTTTTAACTTCCATAAAAACGGGCATTCTTTACTGCATATATGCTTCGCTAGGTTACTCTTTAATTCAAGTATTTTCTAGACGAATAGCTTGATTTGAGCACACCAGAAATTTATGTGTTTATTTACGCGCTACGAAACAACACCTTTTTATGTGCAAAACTAATAATATAGATGCTTTTGCTGTTATTTAAATTCTTAACGATGTACACCTGATTCAGGTTTTGTGAAATGTAGTTGTGGGTACTTAAAATTGGTAAAGGAGGAGAGCCATTTTTCGTACAGTGGTATGTGTTTATTTTGCAAAAGGCCAATTCAGCCCTTCTGGAAACGAGGGTTTGCTGGGCGTGTCTTAGGTCTGAGCCCGGTTGAAGAGCTTTGGTCCAGGGGTATCCATGAGGCGGTAGCCCGCGGAAAGTGGGACGGCGAAGATGGCCTTGTGTTGGTTGGTGGATTTGGTGGCGGAAAGCTCGGGCGGTTCGGTGGTGAAAATCGTTTTGGAGATTTTGGCGGAGTAGACACAGGTGAAGACGGGGGATTGCCAGGGTTTATGTTCGAAGTAGATGGAGTTCCTGGGTATGAAGTGCCCGGTAGTGCTTTTGGATGGTTGCCTAGGTTAGGGGATCCGCTCAGTTGAGTATTATATGTGGAAGTGGGTAACGATCCTGTTACTGGACGTAGTTGATCGTAATGGACATGTTGGTGTATTATCGTTGTGGTTGGAGTTTTCTTTTTTGAGCTGATTAATTTTGACCCTATTGCTCCTAATGCTAATCCTGCCGCTCCAGCTACTGCTAACTTTCCTAGGCTTCCAAAACCTGAAGATTCCCCTTTGCCTCCCGTTATTACGGTTGAAGTACCTCCAGGAACCCCATTAAAATAAATAGCACCATCTACAGCCGGAGGTGTTATGTGAGTACCGGCTCCAGAAGGCGGAGGGGAGGCCTCATCATTCGTAGGTGCAGCAGGGACGGAGTCTGGCGTCGACAGCTCAGGTGAACTAGCTGAGAAATCCGACACCCCTCCATTTGTGGACAGGGTATTCACATCGTCACTTGTCTTTGTTCCGTCTTCTGGAGTATCCGTTGGGTTCTGCTCATGCGAATTCGATGAGGGGTTTTCAACAGTCTCAGTGTCGTTAGCACTCCCGCAATCTGCTCTCACATTGTCATTTAAACCGTTGCAGTCACCATTTTCACTAGAGCTTCCATGTTCCTTGAAATAAACAAAATGAAAAGAGAAAATAACCATAGTGATTGTGCTAAAATATATTACATCCAAGCAAATATGTCTGAACAATTTTCCTTGCGCACAAAGTTTCACACATCAGCGTCTTTAAGAGCCGAAATTGCAGTTTTGAGTACTTCGTCGCTTTCGCTTTACCATGTTGCTGCATCCACGAAAGATACCATGTAATGAAGACTGTGAAGCGAAATCATGAAAATAAAACCTAAGAAATACTTCTGGAAATTCGCAGCAAAGAATAGTTTTAATGCCATGTAATATCGTTTGGCCAGAAATATATGTGTCGTCTCGTATGATCTCATATTGCCCATTTTTAAAAGCGAATGCGCTTCAATACAAGCATCAATTACGTTAAACAGAAGAGTGATCTAATTTCAAATCCGTTAAGCGTAATAGAAGCACATTTTTATTGAAGGAATGAATGTAAGAGAATGCAGAGGATTTAAATGTACGGTCTCTTCTTGGAACCAACTTCTGTAAATTATCGCGATAAACGAATATATGCACGTTGCCGTAAGTATATTAGACATAGAGGTTAACAACAAAGGCAGAAGTTTTGTTTAATTATTCTCTCAGACATACAAAGTTGCTCGAAAATAAAAAGGCGACGCGAGTTGACCTGCCGCATGCAGGCGCCTCCTGACGGTGCAGAAGCTGTCATCAGGACATACATGAGGTGCCCCCCAACCTTGTTTGTGAGCCCGAGTACTTTCGTTCGGCGCCCATTTTTATACAGAAAAGCAGCAATCGTATCAGATCACGTGGTCACTCCGCTTTTGCGCTACGCTCTATTATTCGGGTAGGATATGCTGGTGAGAGGAAAGTGTTTTAAATCTAGATTCCACTCATATGCCTTTTAAAGCGTTTCAAAGCCCATATTTTAGTGTGCAAATAGCCGAAGAGAAGCACGACTTTTATCGGCACATGTAGTGATATGTTGCTATTGTTGGCTGTAGTTTAGATATTCAGAAACGCTTGTATTTGGTAGAGATTATGACTGAGTTAATGTCCTTGTGGCCCGCAATACTTTTTTTTTACGGCTCATAATGTTCAGCATGGCTAATAACGTAAAGCAGAGGAGAAACGTGAGTAATAGCTTTGCTTTAACGAACACCAATAGCAATTGCGCACCTGCCGCTTTAGGTTTCTATCTGAATTTAGAGATTCTATTTTTGTGTAATTTTATAGGAGTGTAATTAATGTTAGTGGCCAGAAGCGTCTGGATAAAGTCCTGATAACCATATGTTGTGCATTTTGTGCAGAACAGAGCGTTCAATCTTCGCAGGCTATATATAGTAGCATTGCGGCTGTTCAATACTGTCCATGTAATTTTGTAGATGGGCCGCTTTTTCCAATGCGACAATTGCTTGCTTTTGGGCTGAACCACTGCAAACGTCTCCACTCAGAGCGCTAGTCTTTCGTCTTTCAGATCTGTAGGACTGTGTCTGTAATCAACAAATAAAGGAAAGGTAGGCACTTACGGTCTCCAGGAACTGTTCGGAGTTAGCGCCTGGAGGGTGGCATAGACAAGCTCTGCATTGTGAAAACGAAAACATAAGCTTGTCTGATCTTCCTTTAACACTGAGCGTAGATAATCCGGAATTATATTTTACTACATAAATGTCAAGAAATTTCTTAAAACGATTACATCCCAGTTGTCATCTGACTTGCTCCATTAGCTACAGCCGGCGGCGACAGGGAATCATTTTGTGTGAAACGCAGATCAATGATTTGTCCAATTGATGACACACCAATTTTCCGAGGACGTATTACGAAAAAAAGAAAAAACGCGTGGAAAGATGCTTTCAAACGTTTAGTTAATAGTATAGTTTCCATTTCTCAGCTGCATCAGAAGAAATAGCAGCTGTTTTCACGGTGACGTCATTTGTTATGTTTAACACATAGCGAGTGCCCTGAACTAGCCCCCCCTACAATATGCCGTCTTGCCAAGCTTAACGGGAAGACGCTAGAGGGACACCGATAAATGCAGGCCCCGCAACGGATCGCTGTAAGAAGTGTTTAAGGCACTGCATGGCTGCAGTGAGCGCAGTAAATATAGCAGCACTGATTTTTAACTGTAGTGCGCTGGAAGCGCTCTCAGTTCTCTTTGGGCATGTCTCCGTTTTAACGGCCTGTTGGAGGTGTCAGCCGAGACCTGACGTAGTTTTAGGAGAGTGGTAAAGCTACATGAGGTATCGCTCGGCATCTCCAACAGACTCACCCGGCATAGAAGATCGGGAGGCCGCCCTGCGCGACCCCTGCCCGGGACACCTTCAATGGCTGGCCCGCCGCGCTGTTACTGCCGCACCTGCCAGCTGGACCCTAAACTAAGGGTCCCTCCCCCTCCCCTCCCGCTAACTGAATAAAATAAGCATATTTTGTCCTCCTCTTCCTGATGTAGCTTTTCTGCTTTGGAGGTTTACCAAAGTTGCTTCTTGTTTGCTTTCGCAATCAGAGATTTCTTTAATTTGACAAAAGAAAGTTTGACAAGTTTTTTTCTTTGCTCTTTTGGGCCACAAAACCAGCGAGAGTGGAAGCAACGTACTCTTTTACGCATGCGTTGCAGATTGTCAGCGCTGCATGTAGTAATCAGGTTACCTGAAGTGTCCACCGAAAATGAGCTAGTTTTGCGAATTTCAATTATGTTCCGCCTGACAATCACCTGCTTCGGTAGCTAAATGGTTAACATGCGTATTGGTGATTGATAATTATCAATCCTTTCGTCCACAAGAGTCTAGACATCGTTTCTGTGGAAATATTCTACTGTTCAGAAATCAATAGATACATCACGGCTTTAGGAACTAACGCAATAGTCGTTCTTGTAGGCGTGCCACATGTTCGTGACGGTGAGTCTTGGCTTTTCATGCTTTTTTATTTTTCAGTTTCTGACCTCTTCTTCAGCCAACCATCTCACGCTCTTTTGTTCAAATTAATGACATGAGAGCTACTCATTTCCGCTCATGTAAACATAAGTGCCTCTAGCGCAAGCATAATCCAAAACACTGCAGACGTCGCCCACCTTTCAGCTTTCCTGACGCGAAGCCACTGAGCACTGAGGTCTCCTTACCAGTAAGCGGTCCCGCGAAGAAGCTCCTCCACAAACATTTCTGTGTCATGTAGTCAAGTGGAGAGCGAAGGGAGACAACAATTCCACCTCTGTACTCCACGATTCTCAAAGCAGTGCCGCACTTAAAGTGCGCTGCCGTTTCCTGCTGAGCGAAGCGCCCTCATATACGTGTAGCGCAAAAGTGTGTCTGTAAGTATGAGCGTGTACCCACGATAACAGCTTAGGAATACAGCTATAACGGTACCATGCCTTTAATTCATTGTGTATGTGTGAAAAATGCCTGGCAACTAACTGGTAGAGCATGTGGTGGGATGACTGCGGGCATTCGTATCTCTGTGTTTGTCAATACCATGGTGGAAAATTACATTTAGGAGTTGACTGTCCACCCAGAGAAGCAGGCCAGATCTGATTCGGCGCTCCTCATTCTGCTTTTGATCTCGGAAAGAAGCTGCTACACTACACTCGAGGCCTTGCTGTGGTGGTCGTGCAGTAACTGTTCCGACACAGTCTGGTGGCACGGTGCGTAGAGGCTTTTTCGGGCATAGTCTACTACTGCGCATACGCTATTACCATGTAAACATGTTGCGCCGGAGTGCCAGGTATGCGCCGAGCCCAGTCGTTCCGACACGGCCGCCGCACCGAATCCGCGACGCGTGTCTTCGTCACTTCGCGAAGCGCCTCATTGCGCATGCGCCGAGTCGCGCAGCGCAGCTGGGATTATGCCGGAGCGATGCCTTCGCTCCTCAGATGCGCACCGGGATGAAGGAGAGCGGCCGTTCTCGTCACGGCAGCAGTACAGACATTTGGTAAATGGAGTCCAAAGAGAGACTCCTCCCGCACCACTACTGTAGCGAGGGCAGAGAAAGTTTCGCAATTGGAGAAACAAATGAGCAATTCCATCGGACAATAGTTTTGATTGAAATTTATTAAATGAAAGGGGGAAAATACTACTCAGCGACTCACAGCGGAGGAAGCGGGCTCGGGGAGAC
>JAJIZL010035191.1:7005-61889 GCA_023969395.1 Amblyomma maculatum
ACATACATACATACATACATACATACATACATACATACATACATACACACATACATACATACATACATACATACATACATACATACATACATAAATACAAAAACGCACAGGAGTCACACACCAAGACACTATACAAATCACTATAGGGTAATACTTCCGGTTCCGCCTCGCGTGGAGTGCGGACGCGCTTCACGTCGGCTCCGTGCGAAGACGGCGAAATTCGCCAGTCGCCCGAACCAGTGGCCTCTATTTCACCTACAAGAGCCCCGTGAAGGTGAGCGCCACGCGCAGACCAATGTTTGGCCCGATCTGCCCATTTTTCAGGCCCCCACGGCCCATTTCGCCTTGAGCCGCCGCGTCGCTCGAGCTAGGCTTCACTCCGCTGGGAGCTACACCTACTCCGAATGCGACCTCCAAGACCAAAGTCACCATGAAGGTGCAATTGCCAAGCGAAGCTATCGACTCTCGGGACTTCACCGTGGGACTGGACGCACATCCTTAGCGTTCCCGCCCGCACCCAGGAGCGTCCACTACAGCAGAATCACCAGATCTCCGCCATGCAGACCGATGAGGCAGACAAGCCTACCACAGATGCTGGAGCTGCAGCACCTACCACCCAAAATACTATCAAGGCCCAGGCATCCGAGCAGCTGCGCGCCGCACGCGCTGCAGTATAAAGGTCACGACAGCAGCCGCCACTACCGACTGAAGACTACAAGGTGATTTTCCGGTTCCGTGGAGGACTTAACCTCACCTCGGTACCGCCACGACAGCTCCGCGTCTCAATCTTAACGCCACCGCTTCCCTCCAGGAGCCCACCCGCACCCAGCTACGGATTCATCCCACTAATAACACGTGCACAATAAGCCCGCTACACCAAGCCGACGCACTTATGTTGGTGCAACTCACCAAAATCTATTACCAAGGCACCGACTATGCCGTAGCAGTCTACATCGCTCCCCCGGACGGTGCGGTGAGAGGGGTGATCTCGAATGCCTACTGGAATGAAACCCCCAGGGAGCTACTGGAAAATCTCGTGAACAACAATCCACGTGCTCCAATCATGGACTTTCAACGCATGGGTGGCACTCGATCAATATTAATTACCTTTAGAGAAGGACCGGTTCCTCGCACAGTTCTTTATGGCGGGAGACTCCACCGGTGCACCGCTTACAGAGGCCACATGGACGCTTGTATTAACTGCAGACAACCAGGCTACAGGACAGATGTGTGCACGCAGCCGCGCACGAATAACTGCCCGAGGTGCGGCAAACCGCATCCCAAGTAGACTATCCCTTCCTGCACTCCTGATTGTATATTATGCGGAGAAGCACACATGACGGGCACTGGGAGATGCAAGGCTAAAGGGCGAAGACCTACAACCAACCCTGCACCTCAGCACCACTTTCCTAAAGACAAGACGCCCGGAGACGCTACTCGGAAGGCAGAACTCAACGCCACTCGCTCCACGTTGCTTTGCAAAGGAGAACACACAAAGGACCTACAGAATATGTCATGGGACGACCGAGCAACTGGAGTCATCTCCAAACAAACCCCGCCACCCCAGCCCCCCAGGAAGATTCACGCGACAAAGAACTCAGGGCCCTGCGGGAAGAAGTAATCCGCCTGTCCTCCCTCATACAGACCCCACACCAACGTCTCCTCATCCACCCTCCTTTCCCAAGCCGTACCTCCCGCCTTCTCTCCAACATCCCCAGCCACGCAACCGCCCACCAAAAAGAAACGTACATCAGAACACCGACCAGTCAGACATGATGGCCTTGAGAAAGTTGAGGCAAAATTTGAAGCAAAGCTAAAGGCTTTAGAAGCACGGATAGATTCCAAAATCGACTCCCTCTTCACCCAACTCGAGAACAAAATTGACTCGATGTTCTCACGCCTGTTTCATACGCTCGACATGAGAATGACCAACCTAGACACCCGCATTCAAACTTTACAGCACACGCAAACAGTTATCCTGAAGCACATCAATCTCAAACTACCTCCTATTCATTCGTCGCAACCACCACCGCCTAGCGTACTTGACTGCCAATCGCTCCACTATGGCGGGGCAGCAACTTAATTTACCTATTCTCCAGTGGAATTGCCGCGGCTTCCGTTGCAAGCGTGCGCCTTTCCAATTACCCGTTCCTACCCTCACCCCGCCACCCCAAATCATCCTTCTCCAGGTTACGGCCACTAGGGCATCACTGTCTAGTTTTATGCCCTACCCCTCAGATGCCACGGACAAACCCAGGGTGTCCACGCTTGTTCACCGTTCAATCACCCACCAAACGCACACCAGTACGTCAGACACGCCCTGCGTAATCACGGAAATAATTCGTTACGCACACACAGTACCCTCCATCTTCATTGCGAATATATACCACCCCCTTTCCCATCCAATGTCTTTCCCGGAGATGCTCTTGCGGGACCTCCACCGACTCGCTGGCAGACACCCTCTCTTCATCGGAGGAGACTTCAACTGCCAGCACACCGACTGGGGCTACAGCTATACTACGGGCCGTGGTAGACGCCTCTGGTCCCTACTCTAAGAGCTGCGCCTCACTACACACAACAATTTCCACACACCCACGCGGATCGGCACCAGCGTCAGCATGGACACCAGTCCGGACTTGACGCTCAGTCGCTTCCTCGGTGGCGTCACCTGGACAAGACCACAACACACACTGGGAAGCGATCACTACATCATTAACATATCGCTCCCTTTTAAACAATCCCGCTACACACACATCGCCCAAAAATTGGTGAACTGGGAAGCCATCCGTGCATTGCGGAAGGACGACTCAAACACACCTATCACGGACATCGAAGAATGGGTAGAACTACTTATGACCGATGTCCAACACAATACCCGGCAAATTACAACCACGCAGGCCACCCCCACCCTAGATTTCCACCTCGCCCACCTCTGGGAGGCGTACCACAGCCTACTCGAGCGTTGTAAATGCAACAAGTTAAACAGAATGCTTACAAAGCGACTGGCCACACTGCAGATGCAGATACAACAGCATGCAGAGGAGGTCTGTCGCTCTAATTGGGGGCAAGTTTGCGACGGACTCGCCGGTAAACTGTCCACTAAGCGAGCTTGGCAACTTCTGAGACATCTCATAGATCCCACACAGTCCAAATCCGCTACACCACACCATGTTACACGCCTCGTACACACACATAACAGCGACCCGGATGCTCTCCTTGACACACTTCAGCGGACATACACCTCACCCTGCATATTCGACCCCATGCCCCACTACTCAGGAAAACCTAACCCGGAACTAGATGCTCATATTTCGGAAGCGGAGGTAAGAGCGGCCCTCCTGACTCTCCGCACGAATTCAGCACCGGGACTTGACAAAATGTCCAATGCTATACTCCGCAACCTGGATGACAAATCAATCGCACAGATTACAGACTACTTCAACAAATGCTGGACGGAGGGCACCCTTCCCCAGTCCTGGCGATGCGCCAAAATAATATTTATGCCAAAACCTAACAAGCCCCTTAAACTAGAAAACCTGCGCCCAATCTTGCTCACCTCGTGTCTCGGGAAACTTTTCGAGCACGTGGCACTTGCGAGATTGACACTTCACATGGCGGACAACGACCTTTACCAACACAGCATGGTGGGCTTCCGCCCCCATCTCTCCGCTCAGGACACCATGCTGCAGCTCACTCACGACATCTTCGACCCGGCTATTCCGGACCACAGAAAGGCAGTCCTGTCTTTGGATCTGTCCAAAGCCTTTGATCGCGTCGAACATCAGGCGATCATGACTGTCTTTTCTCCCCTGAACATGTGTACGGATGTACGCTTACATTCCGGCTTTTTTAACGAACCGCATGGCTGAGGTTCATTTTGGGCCCCTCTCCTCCCCACCCTACACCCTCAGGAGCGTCGGTACTCCACAGGGGTCCGTCCTCTCTCCTTTATTATTCAACGCCACCCTCATCCCCCTCGCCTACAAACTGTCCACAATACCTCATCTCAGACACACCCTTTATGCGGACGACATGTGGACCACACACTGTGGACCACACACGGTAGCGATGGGGACATAGAGGATACCTTACAAAGCGCCACATCACTCATACAAGAACACGTCCAGAGCATCGGACTCTCATGCTCCCCAGAGAAGTCCGAGCTACTTATACTTCGCCCCACGACTCGCGGATGCCCCACCATACCCATTGTCATTGAACTCAATGGTCGTCCCATCCCAGAGGTGAATATACTCCGGGTTCTGAGACTTCACATCCAGAACAATGGCAATAACATCTTAACTCCCAAGAAACTAAAGCAGGTGACAGGCGCGATATCGCACTTCATCCGCCGAGTTTCGGGCCATCACAGAGGCATGAAGGAGAACGACCTATGTCATCTAATTCATGCCTTCGTCCTCAGCCATTTCTTATACACAGTTCCCTATCTCCGACTCAACAGGCAGGAAACTGACGCCTTGGACGTCATGTTGCACACGGCGTTCAAGACGGCCCTACATCTCCCAATCAACACTTCCACAGAACACCTTCTACAGCTTGGTCTCCACAACACAATTGGGGAGCTTGTGGAGGCTCATCGCCAAGCCCAATACTTGCGTCTCACCAAGACCTCCACCGGTCGCCATATCCTGGAAACTTTAGGCATTCGCGTCCCAGCGAATAACCCTACCCTCTTTCCTATAGCTCGCCCCCTCTACCGAGACCTTCTCATCAAGCCTCTCCATCGCAACATGCACCCCCACTATAACGAGCAACGCCGCCGAGCCCGAGCTAAGGCGCTCCACAAATACTATGGCTCCGAAACGAACGCCGTATGGGTGGACGCCTCATGCACGAATGAGGGAGCGGTACTGGCCATCACCAATTCCTTCCTGCAGCATCTTGCTACTTTCTCTCTCCCCACGGTCACCTCCTCGGGGGCAGCCGAGGAAGCAGTCATCGCCTACGCGCTTGCACACATGGAAGCACGCTACATAATGTCTGCCTCTAAAACTGCGATACTACATT
Source organism: Amblyomma maculatum (assembly GCA_023969395.1). Classification (NCBI taxonomy): domain Eukaryota; kingdom Metazoa; phylum Arthropoda; class Arachnida; order Ixodida; family Ixodidae; genus Amblyomma; species Amblyomma maculatum. The sequence continues at coordinate 12,034 of JAJIZL010035191.1, forward strand.
TTGCGCGTGGTAGAGTTCACGTTTCTGCGTTCAGCATACTGAACTCGCCCGCCGCCAACCCGCCCCGCTATGCGGAGCTGATATGGGTGCCTGCGCACTCCGGGAATGCCGTTAACGAGGCCGCCAATGCGTTAGCCCGAGGTTCTTTAAACCGGGCGGCGGCGGCCTCCGACCCGGGATTCACGCGTGATCGCATGCACTCCTTCAGTGAGCCGAGCGACTTCTCTATCCCCCACCTCACCCATCTCTAGATAACTACCACCAGATGCTCTGGTGACGACTCCAGACGCGCACCCTCCCGTCCCCTTATAGTTCGTCTCGCTACCACCACACCCTCACCGATCCCCCCTGCACCCTTTGCAACAACCCCACCGTCACCCTCACCCAAATGCCCGGCGGATCCTCCCCCGCGGGATCTAGAGCACCTTACTACCTGGGAGGATTGGGAGACCCTGCTGCACTCTGAGGACCCGGTTCGGCAGAAGATCGCCACAGACTGGGCTGCCGACGTCATGAACCATAGGAACATGAACGTTTGAGTGTAGTGGGGCCGTGCGGGGGCTCAGTGGCATCCATGCCCCAAACTCCTCTGTTTAGTAATAAAGTTATTACTACTACTACTATAGGGTAATAATACATAATAAACTCCAGAAACCTAATTCTTCAGAGAGGGGAAACAATAGAAAAGGGCGTGGCTTCTAATAAAGTACCACAGGCATCTCAAGTCTGGTCCCCTGTACAACATAGAAGTGCGTATGACAGCGGAGCAGAAACCGCGTAAAAGAAGCGAATCTAGATAGAGCCATGGATCCCTGCTGTTGTGGGTGTAGGAAGAAGGAAAAGAAAATGCACGGGCCTGCTACAGGCTCTGTAGCTGAGCCACCTCCGCTGCCTCGTGCGTAAAAAAGAGTAAATAGAGAATAAAGAAAAAGAACAGGAAGAAAAATAGGCGCACTGCAACAGCCGCCGTCCACCACCTAAGCGGTGGCGGGTGCAATGACGGCCTACAACAGAAACATTCGGTGGCTGGCTAGCCCTGAAAAAGTTCTATTAGACTTTAGACGTTCACATTAGACATTCACATGAGGGGCGACAAATGACCAAAACAGGAAATACACATGATTAACAACAAAGGAATGTGCACATAAGATACATCCCAAGGAACAAATACATCACAAATCAGTATTTACGTACAGGATAAAGTTTGTCAGTTAGTGATGATGATATATGCAATTTTGAATGGCAATGTACAGGAAGGTATAAACAGTGTAGAATAATTTCCCAAATAAATAAGATATAAACATATACAGCAATCGCATGTACAGTATGTATTGCACATGTGGGTTTTCGTTGTGAACATAAAAATTTACAATATATTGAGTTACCAAGATGGGTTTAAAACCACCCAGGCATGTCCATCCGGCACGGAAACAAAAGGGCAAGACCATTGACGAAGGAACTCTCTCTCCCCAAGGTAGAAAAGTTCCTAACCAGAAAGCCTAGGATCTCCTTTCGTTGACGCGCCAGGACAGGAAGAAGCGCACGTCGGCGCCGGCTCGATGCGACAACCTCACAACGATTGCGCCATAACACGAAAACGCCAGCTACAATAAGCAATCGTGCAACGCGACCGCGAGGACATCTACCATTTGTCTGAAATCGGTTAATACCTAGACTTCTGAAACCGGCATGTACTGCCCTCCAAAACACACGAGCAACGACGCATTGCTGGGCCATGTGACGATTGGATTCTTGAAGTGGGTAGTTGGCACAGTGCGCGGTGCGCCCAATGCCCCATCGTTGCAGCCGATCTCGTGTAGGCAAAGCCCCCCACTCCAAAAGCCACATAAAGTCACGTAAATGCCCTGGCAGAAACGACGCTGTGAGTGATAACCAACAAGTGGAATTCGCCCTTCGCTTACGTTCCGCAGGCACCAGCTGAAGTAGTAGTAATAGTAAGTCCTACCATAAAGAGAATTTATTGAGTAAAAACATATACAAAAACGCACATTACTCACAAATCAAAGTACTATACAAAACACTACAGATTGCATATACATAATAAACTAAAAAAAACATGATTCCCCATAGAGGGGAAAAGAGTATAAACGAGGAGAGTTCTAATAAAGTACGACATCCATCTCAAATCTGCTGCCTCGTACAACATAGAAGCGCGTGTGCCAGCGCCGCAGAAACCGCGTCTCGCCGTCCGTTTCTAAATTTCCAAACAGATACTTCCAGATGACGAGGCGCAGCCTCTGCATGGCTGGGTACATTGCTCGGGCAAGAGTGGGGCGCGCCTCAACGAGGCACAAACAGAACCACAGTGAACACAAGGTGTTCAAAAGGGGTGCGCCGGCGCCTAACGCCGGGGTTCATGCGGTCGTTAAACATCCTATATGCGAGCCGCCGCATTGTTCTCGCAACTACGCATTCGAAAAAAAAAAAAAGAAAACATGTGCGGGGCTCTCGGGAGCACCGCAGTGGGCACACTGGTCATTGGGTACAACACCCCATCTGGCAAGGCGCTGTCTCGTGGGGAGGACGCCCCAGCGCCTAAGCCAGTCAAAATCTCGCACTTCATTTGGCAGCCGACAAGCTGCCCACGCTCGCCATTTGGGTACAGCGGTCTCTCGTTGCTCATCAGCTGAAAGCCTGCGAACGGCTACTAATTCTCTCGTGCGTACGGCTGGCAGGTCGCCTACGTTAACATCTGGCAGGTCTGCATCAAGAGTCGACTTTATCTCGGCAACATCGCGGTAAAAAGGCAGAGATCTGTCTGCCTGTGGACCGAGGTATTGATCGGGTGCAAGCACACGACGCCCCGTGCTCATCCAGTACAAGATGAGCGAGCGACCAGGGTAAGACTCGTCAGCTAATAGCCTCTCCACCCCCCTTAACGCGAGTACTCGAACCACTGTCGGGATGCACGGCCGACCAAGACCTCCCGTGCTCCTCGGAAGATGTAGGATATAACGGGCGACTAGCGCTGACCTGCCATCCCAAACAAACTTCCCTATAAGGGACGCGAGTCTGTTCATCACACGGCGCGGGATTGTCGCGATACGCGCCACATAAACGTGCAGACACCACCCCGGACCTTACCCTAGGAAAAAACACGGGAGACGCAGTCTGGAAAAACACAGCTCAAAATTTAGGCAGCGACCACTTTGTTCTGGCTCTCACCCTCAGCTAGGCCGTCAAAACGCGTCGCCTCAAAAAGCCCAAAATCACCGATTGGGATAGGTTTAGGCAAATCAGAGAAAGCTGCGAATCGGCAGATGAAATCCAAAACATAGAGCAATGGGCAGAGACGCTTAAGAAACAAGTAGAGAAGCAACCACGACCCTACGGGAGGACGATGCGCCGGTGACAATTGACGGCAAGCTCCTTCATATGTGGGAAGCGAAATTCAGCATGGAGAGGCTTCTCCGGTCGCAAAGATGGAACAGGAACCTTAGGCGAAGGATAGCAAGATATAACAAAGAGATTGAAAATTACGCAGTGAAACTTTGCGAACAAAACTGGTGTAGTAGGTGTGACGAGATGGAAGGGAACATGAGCCTTGCTAATACGTGGAGCCTACACAGACACCTACTTAATCCTGACAATTCGAAAACTCAATCGGGCATAAGACTGACGAAAGCCAGACACGCGTTCCGAGGGCACGGACGGGGAACTCATGGCGAAACTAATTAACATGTACGTAGGCGACACACAAACCTTACCCCTGCCGGATTACGAAGGACCTTTAAACGAGGACCTAGACGCGCCGATCACGGAGGCGGAGGTTCGCGCCGAAATATTAGGCCTAAAAACAAAATCGGCTCCCGGCCCAGACAGAATGACAAACAAGGTTCTCCGAAATTTGGACGATAATTCCATCCGCACGCTCACCAAATACATAAGAATCGTATGGGACAGAGGCCGCCTCCCACAACAGTGGAAGACGGCAAATGTAATTTTGATACCGAAGCCAGGCAAACCCCCTAAACTAGAGAACTTACGACCAATCTCTCTAACATCTTGTATAGGGAAATTGATGGAGCGGTTAGTCCAAACGCGACTAACGCGTTTCATGGAGCTTAACGACCTGTGGCCGCACGAAATGGTTGGGTTCCGGCCCGGCCTGTGCACGCAGGACGTAATGCTCCGCTTGAGACACGACATCATAGAAAGCGAAACCAGGGACGCGAGGGTACTACTAGGTCTAGACCTGACAAAGGCGTTCGATTCTTTCTGACCTCCAAGAATTGGGGGTCGGAAAGAAAACGTACGACTACGTAAAAGACTTCCTGTCGGGTAGAACGATAAAGATAAAGTTTCAGGACATTGAATCCTCCACCGTCAAACTGGGAAGCAGGGGTACGCCACAGGGTTCGGTGCTGTCCCCGTTCCTCTTTAATGTTGCCATGCGAAACCTCCCGGCAGAACTGAGGAAAGTGGAAAACTTGAAATTCAGCATGTATGCGGACGACGTCAACCTGTGGGCCACCCAGGGGAGTGACGCGAGCATCGAGGAGCGCTTGCAAGTGGCGGCGGACACCGTGGTGTCCTACGCGGCCGAAAGGGGCCTCTCGTGCTCTTCACAAAAATCGGAACTGTTTATCTACAACCCGAAGGCGCTCAGGTGCAAACGCCAGATAAACATCAGCGTAACAGTAGACGGCCAAACAGTGCCAAAAGTCGAACAAATTAGGATCCTGGGGCTGTTTCTACAAGCAGATGGGTACAACGATACAACGGTAAAGAAACTGAACGCGTACGCCATGCAAGTCACGGGAATCATCATCAGGAGAATCGCACTCAAGGGTCGGGGCCTTAAGGAACGGAGCCTCCTGAAACTAATGCAGGCTTACATCACTAGCCGCGTATGTTACGCCACACCATTCCTAAACATCAGATCAGACGAAAAGCACAGAATAGATGCACTCATCAAACGATGCGCGAAGAGGGCTCTGGGACTACCCATCTCGACCTCGACTGAACATCCCCTCAAAATGGAGGTGCACAACAATTGGACGGAACTAGCGGAGGCTGTGCGCATGGCGCAACTAGAAAGATTGAGCCGAACCACCACGGGCAGAACCATCCTCGGCTGGGTGGGACTGCAGTCAGATAGAGGAACAAGCCACAAAGTAGACATTCCACGAAAGTGTCGCGAATATATAATAGTGCACCCCCTACCTAAAAACATGCACCCTACGTACAACAAGGAGAGGAGACAAAAGAGGGCCGAGACTCTCGCAAAGAAAGCGAGGAAAATGAAGCCGGGGAGGTCGCCTACGTGGACGCGGCTAGCGGGAAGTTGCCGGGGGCGGCGGTGGCTGCGGTCGTCAACTGCCGCGGCGTACCCGCCGCCGCCGCGTCCGTTAGAAGCCGAAATGTAGACAAGGCTGAAGAAGTTGCAATAGCGCTCGCTTGCGTTGGAACGGAAGCCAGCATAGTTATTAGTGACAGCAAAACAGCTGTCTGGAACTTTGGAAAAGGGACGGTCTCGAAGGAGGCAGCCAAAATTTTAGAGAAAGGAAAACTTGAAAGAAGGATTCGAATTATTTGGACCCCCGCGCACGTGTCCGCCCCCGGCAACGAGGCGACGCACGAGCTAGCCCGAGCTCTCTACTTCCGGGCAGCCGTAGAGCCGCCTGATTGCGATGGGAAGGACGAGAGGCTGCAAACTTATAAGGAAATTTTAACACTACAGACTTAGCAGAAGGTCCCTGCCACCACCGGACCGAACGCTAACAAGGAGGCCGTCGCTTGGCGGCGCATGCAAGCTGTGAATTTCACAAGTCCCGTCTGGCTTTTCCACAGGCAAGTGGAGGAAAAGGCGGACGATAAATGCGAAACCTGCGGAGAAAGGGGTACACTGGATCACATAATCTGGCAATGCCTTGATTCCCCTGGCGCCAAGGAAAACATAAATAGTAGAGAAGCCTGGGAACTGCTACTGCGGAGCGAGTTCCCCTCCAACCAGCAGCAAGCTATCCGCCTGGCGACTGAAGCCGCGAAGAAACACTGTCACTTCGCCTGTCTTTAGTTGCGGAGGCCCCGGCCTCCGTCCCATAGGCCTGCGCGTCGGGAGCGGGGAGTAGGGGGCCTCCTACATCGATGGGAAAATAAAGTTCATAACAACAACAACAACAACATTGAGCATGAGGTTGAAACGCACTGCGTCAGAAAGGGCATGCGTGGCTCGCGAGAGAGCACCGCCGGGTGATGCAGTGGTAAGACGCCCGACTACTGTCCGGAGTGCCCGGGTACGAACCCGACCTCAGCGGCTGCGTTTCGATGGAGGCGAAACGAAGTGGCGTCGGTGTGCTGTGCGATGTCAGCGCACGTTAAAGATCCCAAGGTGGTCGAAATTACTCTGTAGCCCTTCACTACGACACCTCTTTCTCTCTTTCCACTTTCACTCCCACCTTCCTCCCTACCCTTACGGCGCGGTTGCGGTGTCCACAGAAAACAAGTGAGACAGTTACCGTGCCTTTCCCTTCCTACAAATCAATCAGAAGGGGCTCAGCTGCAGAACCAGTAGAGACCCGTGCACTTTCTTTTCATTCTCTCTTTAGTTACAACAACAATCGTCGTCTGCCATTAGGCTTACATATGCGCACACATAGGGATGATTTATCGCCTAAAGCCCAGGGCTAGCAAGGCTATAGATCGAATTTTGCGTGAAAATGCACGTATTCTCAACTCGGGTAAACTTTTCAAACCTCGATAGCGAGGGGTATCAAACGGGAGACAATTAGTGATTCACAATAAAGGATATGTGCAATACCTACCGTTAATTGGTTCACTGGAAGGGAAAGGCGCAGTAACTGTCTCACTCGTTTTCTGTGGACACCTGAACCGCGCCGTGAGGAAAGGGAGGAAGGTGGGAGTTAAAGTGGAAAGAGAGAAATAGGAGCCATAGTGGAGGGCTACGGAGTAATTTCGACCACCTGAGGATCTTTAACGTGCGCTGACATCGCACAGCACACGGACGCCTCTTCGTTTCGCCTCCATCGAAACGCAGCCGCTGAGGTCGGGTTCGAACCCGGAAGTTCCGGACAGTAGTCGGGCGTCTTACCACTGTGCCACCCCGGCGGGGCCAATATTTACCGTACTTGCCCTGATTGATTTATAGGAAGGGAAAGGCGTGGTAATTGTCACACTCGTTTTCTGTGGGCACCTCAACCGCGCCGTAACGAAAGGAGGGAAGGTGGGAGTGAAAGTGGAAAGAATGAGATAGGAGCAGTAGTGGAGGGGTTCGGAGTAATTTCGACCACCTGGGGATCTTTAACGTACACTGCGGACGCGTGAACAACGCCGTATAAGAAGAGAGAGGAAGGTGATAGTGAGAGCGGAAGGAGAGAAAGGGGTGCCATAGTGGAGGTCTCCGGGTTATTTGGAACACCTGGGGATCTATAACGTGCACTGACATCGCACAGCATGCAGACGCCCTCTTAGCTTCGCCTCCAGCTAAACACAGCCTCCAGCGGTCGCGATCCAGCTCGAGTGTTCAGGCAGAGTAGTCGGGCATCCTAACCACTTCACTACCGCGACAGGGAAAGAAAAAGGAGACAGAGTTCGGTTATTAGGAAATTGTTTCTTTTTAATCAGCTCTGATTTTATTTTCTTTGCAGAATAGGTGAGTATATTTATGGTACATATTTGGTATATTTTTTTTTGCGGTTATATAAGTGCTTGCTATTGCAGGTCCATTTGAAGTGTATTCGAAGCATGGTATAGTCTGTTTGTACATAGTTGTATACTTTCAGCTTGCATGAAAAAAATGGTCAAGAGTACATTAGTAGTGCTTTGAAAGTAGATTGTTAGTTTATTGTTGGAACTTCTTTATCCCTGTATAAGAAGTCCAACTATTTGAAGTACATTTTGAATATGCTACCAACCCAAAGCGGGCAAAACATGTGGTTTAGCATATTTCAAGATGTTGTGCCGCACGCCTATTATATTTATAATGTATTCATTCTACATTTTACCAATAAGGACGAAATAAAATTGGCAGTGGCTTAGCTCGGTAATGCCAGGATATACGTAGCAAGCTATACTTGGCTGAGCTTGTTGTGATCACTATATGCTTATCAATGAAAGACTTTGGTATACATATCTCTTTTTCATCAAAACTCTAAAACCAGGCGCTAAGGGTGGATACCGATTCCCATGGCCTACAATGTAGGTTGGAATTTCCTGCGTTAACAGAAATGCCTCAGACGCTCCAAAAATATCCTTCTCAGTATCATTAGACCATTCTGGAAATACCAAATGCAAAGGCTCATACATTTGAGTATTCCCTGGTGCCAAGCCGTTTTGGTGCCACAGGTCTCTCGTAAGCACTACACTTGCGTCGAAACGGATTGTTCAGCCTGATTTAAATTTCCGGATCCCAGATGCACTTTGGAAAACGCGAGCGGTGCGATCAGTCACCACGACGCGACGGGTTTTCATATCCTTTTTTGTTGGCGCCGCAACTGCGGCTCCTCTCGGGTTGCTATGGTAAAGGCGTATGTGCAAACCTGGCCTCTCCCGGCCACCGCGACATGATTGACTGGTAGCCCAGTGTAGCTCTCGCTACAAAAACAAAACAAATATGAAATAAATACGCACATTTGAAACACACTCTTAGCACATCTATGTTTCTCTAAAGAACCAGTTGGAAGGCAGCGGGTCCCCTTTGTGGGTCATGTGGAATCCGCCGGTTCGAGTTGTATTTACGTTTTGAGTCAGCTTGCATCACCTGGTAGGCCAACTGACCCCTATTATTACTACTTTATTGTCAGTTGTGTGCATTAATAATATGAGCATATAGGTAGTAAAATCTGTGACAAAATCCACGCTGACTGCCGCCGCATTAATTTGTCGCTGCTGTAATCAAAGATGTGAGATTCTCGAGCCAGACAATGTTGAAGATTTCATGAAGGCAGCCTCCCACTAAGCGGCTCGAAAACGCTTATACAAGCTTACACCTTTATTCACTTGCTTGAAAGTGTTGAAACAAAAACAGACATGTTGTAGGAGTACACGCGACTGCTCTTCTGTGTGTTTGACACAGAATAAATTTTCTGTGCCATAGTGCGCCGAAAGCAATAAATTGCCTGCAATTCCGCCAACTTGCGCCAAAAACGCATTCCTCAGTTTTTTTCGCCCCTCTTGTCGCGGTTTCCAAATGCGTCTGAGCATTCGAAATGTTTTGCTATAGCTATTGCGATTCAATTAAAACTCTATTTATTATAAATATTATTATTGGCCGGACGCTTCAGTTCCGCCTTTAAGTGGTACGCGAGAGCGTTACCGGACCTACTCATTACACAGCACGCCGCCTAACCTTCATCACCTTTGCTCTCCTAGCCTCCGACTCCGCCTTCTCGGCTTCAGAATTACATGGCAGACCCCACCGCAGAGGCCTAGACGTACGTACATCACCGTCGGCCCTCGCCGAAGCATTCAGAATAGCAGCAGATATAGATACGTCATCCGCGCTCGCAGAAGACGAAGATGACTCATACGAACGTCCCGACCTATTAGTCGGCAGCTTATCAATCACCAATTTAGTTACAGAAACATGTCGTTCGCGTTCATTACAACTGCATGGCCAGGTTACAGTGCGGGTGCTTGTCCGGTCATCCTATTATAGGGTGAGCTGGGGGCGCCCGCTTAATTTATTTCATTTCGTAATAGTTCCTTCTTTAACAATGTACGGAAAAGCTTACACAAAACACCCCCTTGCAAGAACGAAAAAGTCTGGGATGCTGGTTTATCAGTAGCGTGCACATCTCGCAATTAGAAGGCCAGGAGGTCGAATCCTGGAATGTCTGGAGGTCATTTTTTATATCTTTATGTCTTTCATCCTTTGTGGACTTTCGCGTTACAAAGGACGAGAATAACAATAACACCAACGCCAGCTTTTCTGCGACACGGTGCCCTTATGCTATCGTGAAATATTCGGAAATTACAGCGTTGTTCGTGTTCATAAAATGTAGCCGCTTTTGCCGAGTCCAAGCAGCGTTCTCTGGTTACAGCATCTAATAGCGGTCGCAACAGTCAACTGAGACATTGTTCTATAAATCGACATGTATGGTAACGCTGCATAAGCAAGAGGCGATGCTTTTTCGAAACCGGGAGCCGGCGTGGCGACACAAGCAGAAAAGATGTGGAGCGTCGCTGCACATCACAGCATCATGATCATCATCATCACCATCAGCCCCCAGTGCCGGGCGAAGGCCTCTCCCATATTTCTCCAATATACCCAGTTCTGTGCTAGCTGCATCCACTTGAAACCTGCGAACTTCTTAACCACGTCCGCCCACCCAACTTTCTGCCGCACCCTGCTACGCTTTCCTTCCCTTGGAATCCAGTTTGTTACCCTAAGCGACCATCGGTCATCCTCTCTTCGCACTACATGTCCTGCCCATGCCCATTTCTTCTTATTTCCACTACAATGTCAGTAACTTGAGTTATTTCTCTGACCCAAACTGCACGCTTCCTATCTCTTAATGTCACCCCTACCATTTTTCGTTCTGTAGCCCTCTGAGTTGTCCTCAACTTAAGTAGAACCCTCTTGGTTAGCCTCCATGTTTCAGCCCCATAGGTGAGTACAGGTAGGATGCAACTGTTGTATACTTTCTTCTTGAGCGATAGCGGTAAGCTGCTAGTTATAATCTGCTAGTGCTTACCAAATGCGCTCCATCACAATCTTATTCTTCTTGTTACTTCCTTTTCATGATCCAAATCTGCGGTTACTACCTGTTCTAAGTGGACATATTCGCCTACTTCTTCCAGTGCTTCGCTACCTAACGTAAACTGCTGTTCCTTCCCGAGGCTGTTAAACATTACCTTAGTCTTCTGCATATTGATTTTAAGCCTACCTTTCTACTTTGCCTGTCTAGGTCATCAATCATTATTTGCAGTTCATCCCCCGAGTTACTTAGCAAGGCAATGTCATCAGCAAACCGCAACTTACTGAGGTATTCTTCATCTACCCTTATCCCTAACTGCTCCCATTCCAAGTCTCTGAATACTTCCTCTAAGCAAGCTGTGAATAGTACTGGGGAGATCGTGCCTCCTTGCCTAACACCTTTCTTTATGAGAATTTTGTTACTTTCTTTATGCATCACAGCATACCCGTACAAAATGTGCATGATTACTTTATGCAATGTCTTTAGACAATATGATCATAGAATCTATCGACCGTCAAAAGAATGTCTTTAGAACACATATGATCTATGTATGACCACCCTTCCGACAATTCGCCACCGTGATTCAATAGAATGTATTTTCATAGAATGTATTTATACCTTCTATGATTGGTTTATTGACAATGTATATGGACACTGTAGCAACTGTGTTCCCATAATTGGCCACCGTTATTCCAAAGAATCGTGTTCATACAAAGTACTAATATATTGTGTTATTATGCTAACCATATTTCAGGTGCCCGGTAATAATGGGGATTTTACTCACTCTTTACATGTGTGCAATTTTCATGAAAAGTGAGACTGGTCAAAAAAGAAATGCAAATTCATACCTTCATTTATTGCACAAACCCTTGACACAGAAGCGCCTGGCTTCCTACGGCAACAATGACATTGAGTTTTTGACGTAGCGGCCATATCAAAGTTTATCATGGTGTCACCTAGAAAATAACTATATATGCTTAAAGGTTTTCTGCCAATTTCACATACTTTGTTCCAGTATCTTAAATATTTCTAATCAATCAGATGCCTCTTTTTCCTCAAATATATGCTAACTGGTTTACGACCACTTTCTGTACAAACTAGTACCTGCAAAACACCCTTAGGAGATAGAAACTACTGCTGTTCTTAGTTGTATTCCTTTCTTTCTCTGCATCATTCGACATTTGGTTAATCACGATAGGGGCCCAAGAAACAAAAAAGTGAAATTTACATGCCCGTATGCTTGGTCATCAGATTGGTAGCCAATAGTAAACTCTCCTCTGCGATTTGTTACATCAAGCAAAGAAACATGTTGAGCAGCAACTTTTCAGTATGCATGCATACATTTTGGTGCATGCTACCAGCAAGTGATGCCACTAGGCCTGCTTGCTCCCATTTTCTTTCTATGAGTGATGCCTATGTTTGCCGTAGAACATAACGCACACATCTAAATTATTGAAGCAGACCAGTAACACCAAACGCCTAGGTGAATAAAAGAGCAATAATAAGGAATGATGAAGTGTATTACAGTTACCCTGGAATATGCAGTCACACATACGTTTTGCTACATATATGCAGGTAACAACTTTCAATAATGTATTCCCGATGGTAAGAAAATAAGAAAGTGCCACTCATGTCCATCATTTTCTTTCAAGAGCTTGTCACCAAGGTAAAATCTTGATCACATATGAAAGTAAAATTTAGGAAACATACCTGTCTTTTATAGAAGTCCACATGGATGCTGAAGAAACCACGCTGCTACGTCCCACTGCTACTTGTCCCGGAAGTCAGGTTGCCTCGTTTTTACTTGTCGGCACTGACCACGGCAACAGGGAGTCTCCAGATATGGCCGAATGAACCAGCAGGAGGACTGCATATACATACGAGAACACTAGTCAGAACAGCAGGAAGAAAGTTATTTTGAATAATAAAAAAACGAAAAGTCAAATGCACAAGCAAAAGAAACATACGAGGAGTATTTCATGTGGTTGCTCAGTAACAGCATAAAAAGCGAAGCCCAGAATTGGAAATGCAATGCTCCACTGAGGAAAACTTCAGTATCATTCTTGTGCACAAAATTCGCTTTCATAGTGGAAGATTCATTGATATATGCAAGGGGTTACGTTTATATATTATGAATACGTACGGTGCTAAAGGAATACAATACTGTCTGGGAAGTCAACCTCCACGCCACCAGGTATCAAACTATTTCAGAAGTTTCTCAAAGATTTTTATGCAATGACAGGAAGACCTTTCACTATCAAACACTGTAGCAAACAACACTAAAATAAAATGTGCCATGTATGTTTCTCGCAAAAATGTGAGGACAAAGGCAATGTAGTTGCTGCATTTTTATTTATTTACTTGTAACTAATGCTGCATCAATTCCAGCTATAGCAAGCGTGGTGAACACAATGCAAACACAAAGAAATAGAAGTTAGCGAGCTTTTTTAAAACTTTAGAATGACTTTTATGTAATCAAAAAAGCATAAATTATTTAACTAGCCATGTACAGGAGACAATGCATGTACTAAAGCATATCAGCACAGATTTAAGAGCCTTAAAAGCCCTAGCAAAACACTCTTTTTGCCACTGTTGCCTTTTTCACAAACACTACAGGCTGGCGGAAAGCTAGTTTACATACAATACCTTTAGTTATCAAACATTTAAACTGATCACTTTTTAAAATACATTGATAAGCTCAGGTACACATGACTGAGCTTTAAAAACATCATCTGTTGGACAGAACCCTCAATATAGTCTTGGATAGTCTGATAATAAAGATCAGCACGGCGAACAGCCATTTGGCGCTTCCATGCGCTATGCAAGCTTGATAGCATTATAATATCGTACAGAAAACTGGCGTCATTTTCCACAGCTAAGAACCCAAGTTCATGGGGGTTTAAAGGGACATCTTTGAGCAAAGTTCTCTGTATGATATTTCCCCTAAATAACCAATCTCAACAATCTATAAACACATGTACGACAGCCTCTGGCTTTCTGCACAAAATACAGTTTACACCCCATGGCAGAAATCTTTCTCACCCATCCATGTTTACCCAGGCACAACCGAAACATGCAATTTAAAAAAAGAACATTTTCCCAGCAGGCTGTAAAGGAATGCGTTTTACATGTTACAATACATTATTATTTGATGCCCATAAAATCGCAGACACACTGATAATTCCCTTCGTCTTGCAGCCAGCCCACCCCTTCTGCAGCAAGCCAACTCATGTTTGCAGAACTCAAAAGCACACCCAAACAATTAAACAAAAAATGTTCTCTAAAAAAGAGAAATATAGAAATTTTACTTGGTGATGTTACTGCTAGTAACTGTTTGGTTCTAGGGTTAACGATGGATTTATTTAGCTTGTGAATAACTTCACGCCTCTGTTGAAAGGCAACCTACAGTCCAAAAGTTCTTAGAGCTTGCCGAGCCTACTTTGTTGTCATGAAGCTGTCTGAATTCGTGTCAAAGCTCCAGTGATATATGCTTTCTATTGTATAACTGATTTTTTTGGTGTTCTTTGTGCTATTGTATGAAGGTTTTCCATATTGAATCTGCCACATCAGCAATTAGGTCCATGTCATGCAGTCCATGTACACTTCTGTAAAAACCCCATGGGGGTTGTCAGTATATCAAAATAAATAAATCATAAATAAAATGAATTGGGGAGTTAAGTGCAAATCTTGGTGGCTAGCAAGAAAGTAAACATATGTGTATATGCTGCTTTGTTCAAAGTAAATATTCTCGTTTAGTCACAGAAACACAATAGAATACCACTTGAAAGAACGCCACTTAAAAAAAGTATTCAGCTGTACGAACTTTAGTAGGTACTGCTAGAATAAAACCGCTAAGTATATCTCCTGTTTTAAAGCACTGAAGAGGCCAAGAAAAATTGCCATTAGTACAGACTACGAGCAAGGTACACCAACAGGTCAGTCTTGAGCTAAAAACCCAGAAATAATCAATTAACACAGAGCTGATTTCAAGCGATGCCTGTTACACATCAACCCTTTATACTCCTAAAAGAAAACAATGCAAGAGTGCATGAACCAGTAAAGCTTTGATAGTCTTAAAGCAAACACAAGAATACAAAAAAATATCAGCATGTGATACCTACCAAGCCAATGTCTCCTTTAAAGAAGGATGATTAGGAGCAAGGCACCCATGCTGATAGGTTAAACCGCCCCAACAGATTCATGACGCTGTCTGCCTCATATTCAGGCAGCACTCCCTCGATGGCAGATGAAATCTTGTGCAAAAGGAGTGTGACGATACAACTGGGTGTCAGCTGGACTGCGAACATTGTTGACAAACGAGTCATAAATGCAGTAATATAAAGACTGCATTAAATCCACGCTTCTAAAAATCCGTGATAACATACTATTACTTTCCCTATACTTCTAAGGAAATTCTGTTTCAGAAAATAAACTGCTAGCAGGTCAAAGCTACACATCTCATAAGCCACCAACAAACTAGATCCTATCATCAGTTTGAATTCTGACCCTTGTCAGCAATGCCAAACATTAATAAAGTAAAGAACTTTCATAGTTGAAATTCTTTTCAAAGTTCGTTTCTCTTTCAAGCTTAAAGGTTCTTAGAAACTAAACAAAACAGGAGACTAAGTTTCAAAGCTCGAATCCCTTACTTCACTGCCAATTTTTAGCCTGACCCACAAAACTTGCCGGATTTCTGTCACCACGCCTGCGTTAAAAAAAAAACACAAAAAACATTGGGCCTGTACTACTGAAACAAACAATATATTATACGTACTGACCTACTGAGGATATAAATATAACTATTACTGCGTTGGAGTCTGCATCGTTGCTTATGAACTATTCCAATAAATCTCGAATTACCACCACACATGTGCAGTAAGACATGTCTATGCAAAACATGTCATTTACTGCGCATGTGTGGCGGTTGTTTGCTACTGGGTGCCTATGTGGTGGACGTTGTGCCTGTCCTGCTTAGATGATGGTTGCGTTACATTGCGACGATTGTGGCAATAGCTGCTGGGCAAAGAAGAAATGCGTGGAGATGTACTTGAGAGTAGAATTTGTGTCTGTCATGCTTGGACGATGTTTGAGTTCTGCGGGGAGGAAAGTGCTACTATCTCCTAGGCAAAGAAGCGGTGTGTGGAGATGTACTTGGGTGTAGAAGAGGATGAGTAGAGAAGAGGAAGTGTGTGTTCAGATCCATAATATAGTTGGTAGTTTGCGCCTGCGTGGTGTTTCTTCTCATGTGATTGTGTTTGTAGCGCCACATTTCTGGGTACTATGCAGAACCAACTTGCCCCTCTAACTTTGATTTTGAGGCTCCTAAGCCTGGCGGAAATGACTGCTTCTGCAGAGTCAGTGTTCGCTGCACCAATTAACGGGGTCAAGGTACCCGCGCGTCGCTTTCTTGGCTTGGATGTAGTAGAGATGGCTGGGATTCCGAGTCCATGTAACAATCACGGTGACACTGGTATATCGCAGCGTCACGGCGTGTTTCTTCACTGCGATGCTGGGGTTGCCCTGCGATAGAGTTACTTTCCCTATTATGTTGTAGTGGTTTGCAATTGCTGTGAACTTCTTGATATATTTGGTGTTGTGCTGTGGATTATTGTGTTTGTGCCTCCCATCCAACAATCAGCTCCACAAGAGTTAGTGAATCATGCTTAGCCTACGCCCCTGAATGTTTCGGCTGTGTAACTCTTGAAGCATTTTTCTTTTGTGAGCGTCTTTTCCATGGCAACCATCGAGCAACGCCATTGTTTTTTCTGTGTCTTCTGAAGCGTACGTTTTTTTGAGTAGACATTCTACGCATGCGCCGAGATTTGCTCCCGGAGGTCCGTTTCCCAGCGCTTCCACCTCCATTTTTACCCGGTAGGACCAACAGGACGCTCGCTTGAATGGTACTGACCCAGCAGGAGGATTAAGGCAGGTTGTGCACTAGGCACTCTGATCGGAGGTTAAAAGCATTGACAGCGTGTGTGCATGCTCTCTGGCAGCCGTCCCTGCTCGAGCGGGTGCTGCTCGTGAGGGTAAGGCATGCGTCGTCAGTTGCATAATTCGTGTCGTCAGTTGCATAGTTGTAGTGTCGTCAGTTGCATAATTCGACAATGTCAAGTGGGAACAGTGCCAAGTTTTTCCGCTTCCCATCTCAAAACTATAATGTGCGTGGCAGAAAAAAATGGATCGCTGCCGTTCGTCACAAATAAAATTTTGGGAGGGCGTGGCAGCCGGCGAAGCACGCTCGCATCTGCAGCGAGCTTCTACACAGGTACGTAACGTTGACCACTACTTTTCTGGGGAAGGTGAAGCTGTTCGCAAGCCATTAGTAACCCTAAGTTTGTTGAAGAAGACATATTGTGCTACAGATCATAACAGCTTGTAATAGTTACAACAGCACTTGGTTCAACTACGATTTCGTTAGGCTGGTACGCATAACGACATGGATGCAGATTGCGTTGGCATTCGAAATGGCAGTGACAGGGTACCTGGGACGGTTTGAGCATCATCCTGTTTACATACCATCAATTTCGCTGACCGCCTGGCTCGTTCTGGCGTTGTTGAAAGGCAGCAGCACTTCATGAAGAGAGCAGGTAAGTCACTGTTTTATTCCAGCTTCATAGAGCTTCAAAGCTCTGTAATTCGATTCCGAAAATGTGCACATGTTATGGTACATAAATTTAACTGAATGTCCCCATCTAGTTGACAAATGTAGAAAATGGTTGTCATACCGGCACTAGGGTGAAATTTCCACCCCTTGCAGCAAAAAAATGTAAAGGCGCACCTTCAGTACACTGTATACAAATAGCGGACCTGAAACATCAGGAACATTGGAAAGCTTATAATGTTGCTGCCTTCCTAGACACGTGACCAATAATTGCAAAACATGTTCATTTGCGTGTGTGGGATTAACATGTAAATAGGTTGGCGTCTTTTGTACCATGTGAACAGTTTAGGATGGCGGAATCACTCAGGGTAGACTCACTGAGGCAAAATAACATCAACATTCGGATCCTGATCTTAGTCATAAGCAAGCCCAGACTATCACTCAGATTATAATCTCCGCCGAGAGTGAGCTCAGACCCATGTTCAGATCGTGATCTAATTTATGAGCGAGTGCGGACTAATATTCAACTGATGGCCTAAGTTGCAAGTCCGGACTCAAGCTAAGATCTTGTTATGTGTTTTGATGACGACAGTGTGCGCCGTTTTTACCATCGGAACAGAGAAGTAAATATCTATTGCCGCAGCAAACGGCGATTGCGGGTGCGATTGCTTGACTGTGTTTCTCGCGGTAACCGAAAGAGAGACTACTGTGTGCTGCCTGTCTGTGTGTGCTCCTTACTGTGTTTTGTATATTTGGTGCGCGAAGGTTACCACTGATATACGTACAGCTTAAGGTGTATAGAAGGCCAGTCAAGCAATGTCTGACTTTGTGTTTCCGTCTGCTGACAGTTTTTATTTCATAACTTGGTTGTGTTTGATAATGAAGTATAAATAGGTGGCGCTTCATCTACGTGAAAAACGATCAACCAAAGCAAAGCACGAAGAACAAACACCCCTAACTAAAGATATTAACCTTGGTCTTGCTACGGGGGCAAAAGTTGTTCAGCACAATCAGCCCAAATGACCCCTGTGCCGAAAACAGTAGCAATGAGTGGTGAATCAAAGTGAGCATGTGCGGATGACATGCGAGTCGACAAAATGATTAAGGGAACCCAGATGAGTCGCGAGTAGGAAGTGAATCGTGAATCAAAATTTGTGGTTGATTCTGGTTAAGCCGTGAGTCGTAGTGAGTCTGAGTTATGAGTCTAAATGACTGAAGCACAAGCTTGAGCGAATCAGAGTTTGAGTGATCCTGAGTACCACTTGTGATTTTGCTGATAATTTTTTTGCTGATGTATGATGAGCAGTCAGTGTGAAATTTGTGGTTAATTGCATGTAGGTATAATTCTTGCCACGCTCCTTACAGCTCGTCGACAACTGATGCAACCCACTTACTAAATCTTCAGCAGCTAGCAATGAGAGTATGCTTTAGAGGTGATAGATTATTCCAAGTTCTATTTTTTATTCTTAAGTTTGGCAGCTACAAGCTATAAAAAAGATCCGTTTTTGCTTCTTTACATGTTAAATATCTCTGCAAAACTAAAAATATAATTGTGCAGCTCTATAGGGAATAAATATGTACTGCATGTTTACGAGGTCCTGACCGACTGGTATTTGTCGCCACAGATTTCTTGTTATCAATTTCATGACTAAGGTTTGAACTTAAAAGAGCGTAAAAAGATGAGCCTGTGCTCGAGCCGCGTGGTCTTTCGCTCATTCCAAATAATCTGGTGCAGGTTTGGAGCTACGTGTGATGGAGGCTGTTTGTGGTAAAACAAAAGGGAGAGCTGTTAAGCAACTTCTTCTCGAATGAAGCTCTTGAATTTTGGCAGGAGCGCAGACTGTTCACCTACGTCTGTCAGGCCAGCAAGCGACTCAGTGTGCGTAGTGTTCGCGTGAGTCAGGGCCCTCTGCTTGCGTAGTTCATCAAAACTGACATAGTGTGACAACAGCGACGGTGCGGAGGTCGCGCTAGCAGCATCTGGAAGGCGTCATTATCGATTCCTTGCAGAACGTGCTCGGTCTTGACGGCCTCGGACATTTGCGCGTTCTCATGCTTGCACAACGCAAAGACATCCTCGATATAACTGGTAAAATTACTGCCAACCTGTTGACAACGCGCACGCAAGCGCTATGAGCGCGGAGGTTTCTGACAGCCGGACGGTCGAAAACTTCAGAGAAGTTCGTTTTGCACACGGATTATGATGTAATGTCCATGGTTCCAAAATTATAGATTTTCTACGCCGATAAGTTAGAGAATCACGTTGCTTAGCTTGGTTTCGGTGTCCCATTTGTTATAAGCGCTCACCCACTTATAGGATATAAGCCAATGCCCAATTCCATGGTCGCCAGTGCCGTCAAAGATGGCGGGGTCTCGAGTGGAGGGTGGCGGGACAAATGACGAGGGTGCCAACTTGTACGGCTTAGTGGTTGGCGCATCCAGGCATCGCAGGAGGTGGTAACGTGCGGCTGAGGAGTTACAGGTCGAGAGGATGGATCCGAACTGGCACTGGCACCAAGTGTAAGGTAGGAATTATTTTTATGGGAATGAAACTGAACTGAAGAAGGCGTAGCACAAGTCAGCGATTATTGAGACCAGCCAAGCGCGCGAACAGGCGAAGACCACGAGGCTCGAGCACAAGCTCGTCTTCTTTACAATAGTAATAATTATAAAATATTATAGTTTTGTATTTGCTGAATTCTAATCGCCATAAGTAAGCTGGTAATAATTGTTCAACATTTTCCAGGACAGATGAACACTGAAAACAAATTTTAGTATGTTTGTGTCATTTTACAGCTGCTGATTTAGTGGACCACAAAAGCAATAACTGTGATGTCGCTTTCTTTGAGGGTAAGCGATATAATGGACACCAGTTGTCCTTGCAGTGAACCTCATGTGTTCGAAAATCTAACTTGCATCAGCAAGTTGTAATTAAATGATGAAGTGCTTGCTCTTTTCATATGGCAAATAAAACTTATTTGCAGAAAGTTCATTTCTAACTTCAGAGCAATGTCTGTGGTTGTTGACGGTAACAATTTTTTTTGCCAAAAGCGAAAACACTAGAAGCAAATTACACTCAAAATTTAAGCAAATTCAAGCAAACGTTAATTAAATTTTTCAGTCTTTGTCAGTGACAGATGGCCACCTAGAACAAATTTATGGAGAATAAACATGGAATTTGTTTTACAGCTGATGTTGAAGTGGTGCACAGCAAGCCTGATTCTGTTCTTGCTTTTGACAGAGGTTTGATATCAAGCGAGGATCGGCAGTAATTGCAATAATTTGCATTCTGTTCGGCTGCTGTACTTAAAGAATAATTAAAAAAAATTGTGGACATGTTGAGAGCGTACACGTGCAGCTCTTTGGCACCTGATCACATAACAATATTATTTGTGGCCATTGACAACCTTGAGCAACCATTAGGTTCAACGGAAAGCAGTAGCATTTGCGAATTTTTATATGCACTAAAACGTAAATATGAAATCCTTAAATTAGTACCAGCAGGATATTTTAGTTTGGTTTATAGGGTTTAGCGTCCTAAAGCAGTTCTGTGACGGACGCCATACTTGAGGCCGCCGGTAATGACCACCTGGTCTTCTTTAACATGCACTGACATTGCACAGTACACGGGCGCCTTGCTTTTTGTCTCCCTTCACTTGTTCAGCGGTCGGGATTGCTGTAAATCGCATCCATCTAAAAGAAGGGATTAAGGTAAACGTATTTGAATGAAATGTATGGCATGAGTTTTGCAGCTCCAAAACATGTGGTGCAAGATGGTGCTGCTGATGGTACCGTCTCAGCACCGGTAGCCACCGATGCGTGTAAGTTTTCGACTAGCGCATAATCAGTGCTTTATTTCATCAAAACTGGTTCGGACCCTTCGGACCCTCTTGATACGGCCCATTCAATAATGGAGACAACAATGGCTCATGGTAAGTTGGAAATTTCCTCCAACACTTGGGTAAAAATGTCGAAGTTGCTTAAAACGTGCAAATGGCAATCTGCTTTAGCTCTTGTCATTTCAGCGAGGTATGTAAAGTCGAGTTTGCAGTTAATGTGTTGCCATATTAATGCCAGTAATAATCAATGCGAGCAGTAATAATCAATATGAGCATTATGTATTTACAAAATATGGATTTACAGTAAGCAAGCAGTTTTAAAAATATTCAGTCTCGGTCAATGACAGCTGGTCACTTATAAAGAAACTATGGAGATTGAACGTGCCATTTCTTTTAGAGGTCCCGATGGACCTTTCCACAGCAGGATCGAATCTGATGTCTCTTTACATTAAAACAATTTATGAATGCAAGACCAATAGTGAATACATTGTAATAAAGGTCCTGGAGTCTCAGAATTGATAGGGATCACTAGTCTTTAACCTGCCAGTTGTTTGGCAGCTTGCGAAATATGTCTAACCGATTTGTGTATCTTCGTGGTAACTGTGTGTGCATGCAGAACTTTTGGCAGCTCATCACATGATGACAATCTTTTTGTGGCCATTGACGACCATGAGTTTCCGACGAATATCAGCATACGGAAAACATTGGTATGCACTAAGTGTAGGCTTTACATTTTTAAGTTTGTGGCAGCTGTACACACGATGTCAGCCATCGAAGTTATGGAAAAGTGTCTGAACGGGAAGTGCGGAGTGATATGGTGCAAATCAATGTTGTTGAGGGTAGCGGCTCATCATCGATGGCCCCCAATGACTGTAAGTTTTTGACTACCATATAAGTGTTTTATCTTATTGTATTAGATTTTTACGTCCCAACATGACTCGAACTATGAGAGACGCCGCAGTGAAGGTTGCGAGACATTTCAACCACCTGAGATTCTTTGCGTGCACTGACATCACACTGTACACAGCTATATTGATTTCCACCTCCGCATCACGGATTCGATCCCTCGCCTTTGAATTGCGTTGTAGTATACGATAACCTCCGCGCCAATTCATGCGGGGGCCGACGTTTGCTGTTTTTCTAGAGGTGAAGCACGCCTCCATCGTTAGTGCCAAAATGTAGGTGTTACCTTTGT
Source organism: Amblyomma maculatum (assembly GCA_023969395.1). Classification (NCBI taxonomy): domain Eukaryota; kingdom Metazoa; phylum Arthropoda; class Arachnida; order Ixodida; family Ixodidae; genus Amblyomma; species Amblyomma maculatum. The sequence continues at coordinate 34,354 of JAJIZL010035191.1, forward strand.
TCGACATCATTAACACCCTTTGAAGAGATAGATTTAAAGATGCAAGTGAACAACTAGAGCCTTTTAGATTAGAATGCGTGGTAGTTACTGAATTAGTGTACCGCCACTCTACCTGGTGAAAAAAAGAATTTGAAAATTTTCATGGCTTAACTTCACATCTGCAATATTGTCTCCTGGTGAAATTTGTCCTGCAGATGACCTGACAGTCTCTACAGCTGGGGGATGCAACTCTAACTAAAGCACTATTATCAGTCCAGTTTGTAGCTTTTGCTGGTTTTCCACGAGTTTATTCATAAAGATATCGCTTGGCCACTCGGTTTGACCATAATAGCCATAACATTTTTTCAGCTAACATAGAGTGCGCATGGCGCAATGGAAGACCTAGGTAAGTCACATGTCCAATCAATCTACAATGTATCTTAGGTGGCATGTATGAATACTGCACATGTCCAGAGTAAATGCTTAGCAGGAAAGATTCCTTTCATACTCTAGATAATGTGTCCAAGGCTAGGTACACTAGTTAAATTTTAATAGAATCAGCCTAATATAATCTTCCTTTGTATAAATGTTTTACATATTGTTACGGGGTAGTTCAGCTTGGAGCAGAAGGCGGACACGGAAGACAAGGCTTTCAAACAGACGTTTTCTGCAGGCACCAGTCGACTCTGTTGAACGTTGTCTTCTCTAAAAACTCACGAGAGCCGTCTTCTTGTTTCCTTATGCGCATGCACCGCCTCATGGGACACTATCCCGCCGGCTGAAAAGCACCGTCCCGGTGCGTACTAGCGTCCAAACCAGGGTCCGTGTAGTACGGCTTGAGGCGCGCAACATCGACCGTCTCGGTGCGTGGTGTAGAGGTATGGCGTGCGGGACGCAAGGGCGCAATTTCGTATGTCACTGGCGTCACTTGTCGCAAAATACTGTAGGGTCCTGTATAACGGCGCAAAGGTTTTTCCGAGAAGCCGACGCGGCGAGCTGGGGTCGAAAGCATTACGAGAGACCCGCAAGAATACTGGGTGTTGCGATGACAGAAATCATAGCGACGTTTCAACTGAAAACTTAAAAAAAATATATATGTGTAGGAGGGGGGGGGGGGGGGGGTGTTCTGAAAAAAGATTTTGTGTGACAAAACTGGTGGACTGTTGTAACACGCTTTTTTTTTCAGGGCTTTCTGTTGCTCTCTTTAGCAGGCCCATGTAACAGGAGCTTGCTGCCATGACAGCGGAATGTAATGAAGCAAACGCTGATCTGTCCTCAGCTAGGACAGCAATCAGTATGGCGCAGGCAGCAGCCGCCTACTGGAAGAGGCAGTATGCCAATGCACAAAATTGGCTTATTTATCTTGATATATTTGGAAGCGAACGAAAGCAAACCGTGACCAAAAAGACAAGGTGTACCTGAATTACGATAAAATCAAGATAAATAAACGCTTGTACAGATGGGGCGTCGAGAGCAACGACATTGTTGAAGTTAAAAAAAACGAAAGCCTGGACTTTGCTCCAGCTCGAGTAACTCCAAGCCGCCGACGCCCTTGACTATCATTAATGTTAATGCGTGTAGCCTCGCGAACAAAGTTGAAGAGCTAGAGGCAGTTTTGATTGTCCTAAACCCTGATATAGTTTGCATTACGGAAACATGGCTGATGCTGACATCAAGAGCCATGAAATTTTTCCACCTGGCTACACCATGGTTCGGAAACATTGACTAACTAGGGGCGGGGGCGTGGCTGTGCTCCTGAGACAAGGAATATGCTATTCGTTAATGCCAAACGTTCCCGGCGTAGAAGCAGCTTGGTGTAAGATTCAGCTATGTCCGAGCTCTGTCTACGTTGGTGCAGTATACAGACCCCCAAATGCAGAGGTCTCCTATCTTGAGCCGCTTCTTGAGTACATGCAAAAATATCAGCTTGGAAGCGCCATAATAATGGCAGGTGATTTCAACCTTCCAAACGTTAATTGGAACTTATTAAGGCCATCCACGGTAACAAAAACATTACGGTAAACTTCATGTTCATTTTAAATCTAACACGAATCATTTGCAAGGCTACTCGTGTGCAGGGTGCTTCAAGCTCTGTTTTAGGTCTTATTTTTGTAAGCGATCATTTTCTGAAGGAAAAGGCTAGTGTGAATATTCTTCATAGCTTATCTGATCATGATATGGTTTTTTGCACACTATCGTTTCCGGGAAGAATCGGCCAACGTGTGTCTGCAAAGAGTGTATATGCCTTTAACAAAGCAGATGATGCCGCTATCATGACTTACCTTGCACATGAGTACCTTGACTTTCATGAAATATGCACAGAATGTTCCGCAGACATCAATGAAATATGGCTACAGTTGAAGGCACATGCTATGCACTGCCTGAGGCAGTTTGTCCCACAAATAAAAAGAACACAAATAGCCTCAATCCATGAATAACACGTGAACACTTAAAACGCAAAATTAAAAGGTTGAGAAAATCTAACAAATCAAGCCCGGTCTCAGACTTCTGCCAAAAGTTTAATACTTTAAACAAAGAGCTGAAAGAAAAGACAAAAGAAGCAAAGCAGCGTAGCTGCAGTACAACACTTAGTCATTTTATAAAAGCATTGTTCCACAAATTCTGGCGCTATATTAGCGACAATGAAAATCGTCCGCACCCTTTGCCTCCTCTTGAAGAGAAAAAGCAGGCAGAAGCGTTTAATGTATTTTTTCAATCCGTATTTACACTTGACAATGGTATTATCCATCTTTTTCAGCAAGAAAACAGAAACCAATACGGCGTGATAGGTGCCCCAGTCGTAGTCTAAGAGGGAGTATTATCACTGCTGTTAAACCTAGACGACAAGAAGTGCAGCGGTCCTTACGGAATACTTAATGTCGTCTTCAAAGGATATGCCGAAGCTATGAGCAAGTACTTATGCCTTGTGTTCAATAATTCTATCCGCGAGCGCTGCCTCCCCATGGAATGCAAAGTTGCAAAAATAATACCAGTTCATAAATCAGGCGATAAATCTTGCCAATAAAATTACAGACCCATTTCTCTTACTTGTACTTCCTGTAAACTGTTAGAACACATTATACTGAAATCAATTACAGAGTTCATTGAGTCAAACAGTATTCTTCATCCTCACCAACACGGCTTCAGGCGCGGCCTGTCTAGTCTCACACAACTTGTCGAGATTTTACACGATTTTGCTAAAGCAATAAATGACCAAACACAAATAGATGCAATATTTCTAGACTTCTCCAAGGTCTTCGATCGAGTGTGCCATGCAAAACTGTTACAGAAACTAAATCATATATTAGGAGATGGGCCTATAGTACAATGGATCGCCAACTATTTAACTGACCGTCGCCAGTTTGTGCAACTCGGCGACCCCATTTCAGATACTGTCCCGGTCCTTTCTGGTGTACCGCAGGGCTCTGTTCTAGCCCCAATTCTGTTCTTTCTCTTTATTAATGACATTGACAACCAGACAAAATCCAAACTAAGGCTGTTCGCTGATGATTGCGACCAGTACAGAGAAATAAAAAGCCGAGAAGATATCAAAAATCTTAAACAATGATATAGGAAAGATAGCTGAATGGTGTTAGGAATGGCAAATGCCCTTTAACTTTGACAAAACAGTTTCTATGTAACGAAAAAGAAATCTAAACTGAATTTTTATTATGGCTATGGCAGCTCCACACTGAAGACCGTCACCGAATACAAATACTTAGGCGATATTATTTCAGCCAACCAGGGGTGGACTGCTCCCGTGGAGCACGTGGCAAATAAAGCCATGCGAAAGCTGGTGCTTTTGAAACGAGCCCTGCGGTATTCTATAAAGGAAGCCAAGCTTTTGGCCTACATAACAATCATTCGCCCAATTCTAGAATACGCAAACGTTGCATGGTTCCCGCATACGCAAAATCACATAACCACGCTTGAGGCTGTCCAGCGAAAGGTGTGCGCTTTATCTACAACAGATATAGGCGTACCGACTCATCGACGCAGATGCTGTCTGAAATCGGGCTTGATACGCTAGCTAGTCGTGAGACGTTTCACAGGCTGAAGTGTCTGTATATGCTCTTGCATAACAAGTTTAAAGTTGGTTTTGACACTTACATTACCGTCAACACTGCCGGAGAAACGCGTCACGAGAATAAACTCGCACTAGAATATTTCTGTGCAAATAACACGTTTATGTTTTCCATTTTTCCGCGAGCTGTACGAGAGTGGAACTCCCTAGACGGTACGGTGACTGCACAGCCAACAGTCGAGAAATTCCTAGAAATGGTTGGCAAATGTGGGTTGTCAGAAAACAAGACCTGATGTACTTTTTTTCCATTCCGGGAGATTTCTGTATTTTTGCAATCTCATGAACATGCACAATGTGATAGGGTGATGGTGCTTGATGCGTTTTTGTATTCTTTGTATTCCTTTTTCCAGTGCATTGTCACATTGTCTGAATATTTTCCAGTGTTCTTATATTTTTTTTTCACAATGTTATGCCTTGTAGTCTACATGGCTGCAACAAGAAACAAACTCACTCCTGTAAAAATCCCTGAAGGGATTGGCAGTATACTTAAATAAATATAAATCTTCAGGCAGAACATGGAATGTCAGTGTTACACTGGGCTGCATCATACTCTGCTTTTAGATGTCCTGCGCATAGCATATAATTCTATCATGCCGCATACTGTACAATGACCATTACGTGTACTTAACAGGGCAGAATATTTCCTGGTGGCTCTTGTACGGCTGAGGATAGGGATGCCTGTGAAAGAGGTGGCATGGAACGTTAGTGTCACAACACCATATTTTAGCAAGGCTTTCTCAAAGTGGATTCTCTTCCTTCAGCGGGCATTGAAGCAAATGACTCGTTTTTCATCCCTACAGGATGTTCCGTGTGATCTGCCGAAACATTTAAAGTTTGCGGATCCACGTGCTGTATGTAATAAATCGTACTGACATCGGGTTGCAAACATCATGCAGTATGGAGGCACAAAACAAAAATTTTCGCTCTACAGGCACGGCAACACGCTGAAGTTTTAGTTGGCGCTACATCTGATGAGTACATCTTTTTTTATATACAAAGTATAGGGGGATAGGCGTCAGATAAAGAAATAGTCCTATAGAGTGATTTTTTTACCTACCTTGTAACAGGAGATTACATTACGGTTGATAAAGTCATCACAAATGCTGACCTCCTGCCACTTGACAAAGATTGGCATGCCTCCTTTCAGCAAGCTGTCACTAAGCCTAATGAGTGCTAGGGATGTCCTGAAGACAAGAAGGATAGCGCGGGCCTGTCTTCACACTGAGAGGATCATACACTTAATTAAAGAATTCCACATCTTAGATGACGGCTTTCTGCTGAATATGACAGATGTCGTCAATGCAGTCATAAGACATGTTGCTACTTGAGCAACTTTAAGCACCCTGTAATAAATATGATAGCTGAATTTCAGTGCACAAGCGTAAGCCATTTATGATCTCAATATGACATACTTAGCAATGAAGCCCGCATTTTAGTTCTTGCAATAACAGTACTAGATGTGTAAGGTTTAAGCTTGTAAATGTGCTTAATACCTCCTCATAGATGCCCTTGTTAAGCATTTGGAATTGATGTCTCTTGCTTCAAAGAAAGTTGACGCGGAGCTACACAGCAAACCTTGAGACCTCTGTGAAAAGGTCGGTTGCAGGAAAGGCGGGTGTCATCGGCCTTCAAGTTGCGCAAATGAGCAGCCCAAACATGACCCTCAGTGAGCGAGCTCGAAAAACAAACCCGGATGTATTTAAAGATTGGATATTATATTTAACCCTAATTCATTTTTGAGGTAAAATTTACATAGCAATAACCTTTAGAAATCTGTAGCTGGGAGAGAAGACTACGAACGTTTTCAGTAGCTACATCGTCGTACACGTGTATTTCTTTGCTACTTGTGTAGTGTTCTTTCTTTGTTGCTTTGTGTTCTGCACACATTTTTTGTTGGACATTGTTTGCTCACTAATGTACTATTTACTACGTATCGCCATACTTCAGTTGAACTGTAATATATATTTGACAAGATTCTGCTGGTCGACAGATGGTGTTAACAGAGGTTACATGAAACATCACCATCTATCTCCTTCGCACGCACTATGTAGCTGTGCCGCTGCTCCTTTTGCAGTAGAGACCTTGGAGAAGTACCGCGTCATTGAGGTATAAGTCATACTGAAGCACGGGGCTCTGGATTAATTTATGCCACTATAGGAGCATTAACGTGTCCTGATATTGCAAACACATTTTGGCTCCATGAAGATGTGTCAGCTACAGCCAGGATTCAGCACTGTGACTTGGTACTCACAAGCCAAACATCATAGCCACTGTAGAGCAATAATTGCAGCTTAGTTAGGCTGGTTTATAGGGTTTTATATTCCACAGGCTTCGGATATGAGGCACGCCATAGTGGAAGGCTTTAGAATTTTCTGCCGCCAGGAATTTTTGTGTGAATTATTTGCTTTGTTGCCCACTGAAGGAAGGGCACCGAGATCGCACATTGTTCATGGACCTTGCTTTTCATCTCCGTCCAGAAGCAACCACTACAGCTGGATTTGAACTCACATTCTTGGATTAAACATCTGATAACCCTAACCACTGATCCAATGTGGCACGCAATATGCAACTAAGTCTCTCTTGTCAGCCCCAATGCCTGAGCTTTTGGGCATCCCTGAACATGGCAAGCTAGTCCATCGATCCCCTAATTTTTTTTTTTTTTTTTCTTTATTTTTCTTGAAAAATACAATAAAGATATGTCCAACACTGTTTGGACCCGTAGCCATAGGCTAGTTATGGGTCCAAGAAATGAGATACAATGATGCAGACACTTCGTCTCGTGCACAATACAAACCAGGAACAGCGGGGAGTAGGATGTATACATCAATACAAATTCTAAAAACAAGCAGAACAATGAACAATCGCTTCATTTAAAAAAAGAGAAAAACATCGTGCGTGCTAAATTACAGTAATATATCAGATGCCAACGGTGCACAGTATTAGTATCACATATAATGAATGCGCTGAAAATATGTTTTAGCTGTAGACGCGAAAGTTCGAGCGTATTTTATTTCTTGTGGTAGAGTGTTCCATATTTTAGCACCTATGAAAGACAGCCGTCGTTCTCCATACACATTATGGGTGGGCGGTAGATTAAAGTTTCCTAATACTGCATTTCTGGTAGTACGTGATGATGCATGAAAAAGGGATATATGGAAGGGGTGGTTATATCTTACGATGCTGTTAACTACAGTTGCTGTTTTTAGCTGGCGCAGTGAATCGAAGGGTAGTATCTGTAGGTCGCGGAATAATGGTTTGCTGGGGTGATCCAGTTTAGAATGTGTTATGATTCGTAACGATCGTTTCTGCAATTTTCTGATCGGCTCGAGATAGCTGTCGTACGTCCACCCCCATGATTCCAGACAGTATGAGAGATGACTGTGGATAAAGGAGAAATATAAAATACGCAGTGTATTGGTGTCAAAGAAGTCACGTGCTTGCAGTAGTTTATAGCACCCGGATGCCACCTTCGCCCCCACTGCCAATACATGATTTTGCCAGTGCAGATGCCTATCAAAGATTACACCAAGATATTTAAAATAAGGTGTATATTCTAGTACGGAGTTGTTAATGCTAATGCTAAAAGAGTTGGTATCTACTTGTTTGCTACGAGAGTGAAATATAGTATATTTTGTTTTCTTGACATTAACAGAGAGCTTGTTAGCTAAAAACCATTCAGAAAGGTTTGCCAAATCGACGTTTGTTTTAGCCTGTATCTCCTCGATGCTATTGCCTGTGATTATTATAGCGGTGTCATCTGCATACATCAGCATTTCTCCGAATTTTAAGGCACGTGGAAGGTCGGAAACATATACCGAAAAAAGCATTGGGCCCAGAACAGACCCTTGGGGCACGCCTGTACGTATAGGTTGTGGTGACGATGAGACATTATTCATGACAACTACCTGATGACGTTCATTAAAGTAACTTGAAAGCAACTCGAAAATCCGTTCCCTAAAACCATAGTGCTTTAGCTTGTACAGAAGGATGGAATGGTCGACCGTATCAAAAGCCTTTTTTAAATCTAGAAAGACTACAGCCACAAGTTTGTTATTATTTAAAGCACTGTTTATAATCTGGGCTAATGACTGCACAGCTGATGACGTTGAATGATTCGGCCGAAAACCGTGTTGCTGTTGGCAAATTATGTTGTATTTCTCTATAAATCTATTAATTCTGTTTGCAAGGATTTTCTCGAAAAGTATATTAATGGCACTGAGCACAGATATTGGTCGATAACTAGAAGGGTTTGAGCGATCACCGTCCTTGTATATCGGGGCAACTCTGGCTGTTTTTAGCGACGTTGGGTATTTGGCGGTTTGCAGTGAGTGGTTGAGGACATGGCACAATATAGGACCGAGGATATCGATGTTTTCTTTTAACATACGTACTGTAATTTCATCCATACCTGCAGCTTTATTACTATCCATAGATACCAACGTTGAATGAATTTCGTTAAGTTCAATGTCATTCATAAAAAAGGAATTTGGGAGTGGGTTCGGTAAGAAAGAATTTATATGTGTGTCATTTACACTGGTACCTGAAGAAATTCCAACGGTAGTAAAATATGAATTAAAGCTGTTTACAACATTCTGATCAACCACGTCAGGAAACGTCTGTTTGTGTGGTTTGCCTATAACACCGTTCACTATTTCCCACAGTTTTTTAGAGTTACCGGAGCTCTGTTCGATTAAATGCGTGTAGTATTCTTTTTTCCGTTTACGCATGAGTGCCACTGATTGATTGCGCAATTTTTTATACTGACCAAGGTAATAGCTATTATCCTTATGCTGTTTCCATTTGTGATACCAAAAGTCCTTCTGCTGCAGTACTGCTAAAATCTGCCTCGTCATCCAGGGCGATACGGGTGCCCTATATGAGCGAACAGATTTTTTACTACTACTGTTAATTTTTGCGCGGGTCAGAGTGTCAATTAGATTGGAGAATTCGGTGTCAACGTCATCGTGGTATAAGGTACTAGTGTCGATTGACTGGATGTTCGATCTCAGATGCTTTGTATTCTTCACATGCTTTGTAAAGAACGCCTTTGAGAGATACAGATTAATTTAGCTAACTTGGAAATTTCTTAACTTTCTGAGGCATTGCAGAGCTCATGGGCATTTTTGAATTGTTTACATCAGCAAGTGGATGGAGTACACCACACTTTTGAGGGTGGCTTGTGGGATGGCTGTAGTTAGTGTATATTCAGTGACCCCTTGTATACCTCAACTTGTCAGTTGACGATACCGAAAGCAGTGTATCACGAAATAAGGGGGATCTCTGCCTGTATAATTTCATCGATAAGCAGTGCATAGGTATTGTATTCATTGTGTGGCCTGATTTAGGTTTGGGGCTGTGTTGCTTGTACCTGAATCACTTGAAACTTGTGGTCTGCTAACTTGTAGAAAGGCATTTTACTATAAAACATGGCACATGCTATTATTACGATGCTGTAATTGGGGAGAGTGATGAGGGATAGGATCATTGCTTAGGGTGCATAATCGGCCAGGAGCGTGTAGTAAGGGCCCGTAAGGTACTTTTGGAGTGATGGGTGCATAGTGAGCTTTAAAGTTCAAGTTGTTGTCAGAAACAATACCTGCATCGCGTTGGAGGTTTACATTGTCGTAGAAGTGGCATGAGCAAGGCGCACAATGTAAAGTGGTAGATAATCAAGGGTCCCTTAGTGCACCGCAGTGCGTTCCCAGAGATGGCAAGTGCAGATAGATGAGACAAGAAGCTTGATGTGTACGTTAGCTCCGGCTGGTGCACAACAGCGTTCACAGGAGGTCAGTGATAGGGGCCTTAGCTTCACAGTAAATTTAGCTGAGCTGCTGCTGCCACGAGACGCCGATAGCCGATTACGGAAGTGTTCTGAGGGTCATGTGCTTAGTTCTTGCTGTTGTAAATGTTGCATTCACAAGAGCCACCGGCAAAGTGGTTTATTCCAGCTGTTGCACTTCTCATTTTCACTTCACCTCAGCACACAGCGCTCATACTTCACTACAGAGATTTGTCACGGCGTTGGTGAGTGGGGCTAGATTAAGAGAGCCGGTAAACGTGAAATTCCACGGTCAAAGCTTTAGATACGTCCCTGCGAAGCCGGAGTTGATTCACTTCAACGTTTTTTGTTATGAGCACTTCCTGGCATTCCTCCCTCCTTAAGCGTGACGCACAGCGGCGGACGTGCACAGAAGCGGACAAAAGCAAGCAAAAAATGTTTGCACATGCCGTTTTTCAGTTACTGCGCAATATACGGCTTCATTTGCAAGACATGGACTCTCTTTGGATAAGGTAGCCGACGACCTCTCTACTCTGAGCTATCCGGGAGCACCTCGTAGTTGACGTCACGGAGGCGCTGCAAGATTTTATATGGTCTAAAGTAGCGGAAAATTATCTTTTCTGATAGGTCGCGACATCAAACAGGAGTCCGCACCCACACCTGGTCCCCAGTGTTACAGCAAGCTTGTCTGTGGCGGAGGTTGTACCTTCGTGAATCCTTGCCCTCTTCCTGGGCGATGTGGACGCGTGCTAGTTGGCGTGCTTGCTCAGCACCTTAGGCAAACTTCTCGGCGTCAGAAGAAAGCTTGCTATCTGTTTCGCAAGGGAGCATTGCGTCCAGCATCGTCTGGACTTCACTGCTGTAAACGAGGCGAAACGGCGGGAAACATGTCTCTTGGGCTGCCGTATTGTACACGAATGTCACGTAGGGTAGGATCGCATCCGAAGACTTGTGCTGGGCGTCGACATGCATTGCCAGCATGTCCTCCATTATCTTATTAAGCCTCTCGGTCAGCCCATTTGTCTGCGGATGGTAAGCACTACCTTTTCGATGCGCCATACCGCCAAGATGAATAACTTCGGCCATCATTTGGGAAGTAAAGGGAGTCCCTCTTTTAGTAAAAACACAGCTTGGAGCACCGTGCCGCAGTATAATCTGGTGTACAAAGAAATCGGCAACTTCAGATGCTGTACCACTAGGTAGCGCTTTGGTCTCGGCATAGCGAGTCAGATAATCTGTGGCGATTATTATCCAACGGTTTCAACCGAAGGGCCGAGGGAAAGGAACGAGAAGGTCTATGCCGACTTTATCAACGGTGCGTGTGGTGGTATTATGGGCGTGAGGAGGCCTGCAGGCTTTGATTGCGGAACCTTGCGATGCTGGCATTGCGGACAGCTCTTGATATAGCGCCTAGCTACATTGGCAAGGTTGGGCCAATAGAATATATTTCGTATTTTAGAAAGTGTGCGAGAATAGGCCAAGTGGCCAGAAGTTTGTTCATCGTAGCACGCGGAAAGGGTTTCTCTTGCAGTGCTGTAGGTACCACGAGGAGGTATGTGCTCGACTCGGATTTAGAGTTGAGCTTATAGAGCACACCACTTTTCAGGCAGAAAGTTTCTAGGTCCTGAGAAAAGCACTTAGGTATGAAGGCTGGCCGACCTTCTAAATACTCGATCAGGGCTCGCAATTCTGTATCGGCACGCTGTTGATTTGACATATCGGAAGCCTTAACAGCTCCGAGGAAGTTGCCAGCGTCATCCGTGTCTGGTGAAGCGAGCTCGACAGGCACACGAAAGAGCGTATCAGCGTCTTCATGTTTATGACCGGACTTATAGACTATAGTGAGGTCAAACTTCTGTAGGAGGAGGCTCCATCGCGTCAGGCGGCCGCATGGGTCACGCAAGTTGGCCAGCCAACACAAGAAATGGTGGTCAGTGACCAGTTTAAATGGGTCACCATAAAGATATGGGCGAAAGTTTGCAGCAGCCCAAATAATGGCGGGGCACTCCTTTTCAGTCGTTGAATAGCTCATCTCGGCACGCGACAAAGTACGCTTGGCATAGGCGATGACTCGTTCAACACCCTCTTGACGTTGCACGAGAACCGCTCCAACGCCAATGTTACTGGCGTCGGTGTGTATTTCGGCCTCACCCTGCTCATCAAAATTGGTTTAAAACAGGCAGCAATTGGAGACCGAGACGCAGCTCTGCAAAAGCAGCTTCTTGCTCGTGTGTCCAAACAAGAGGTGTCTCCATGGGTGAGTCGAGTCAGTGGTTCAGCGGATCGCATTTATTCGCCCTCTCCAACAACTGGCCGGGAAACATAAATGTTAAAGCACTGCGAAGAACATTGATCAGTCCTGGACCGACAACGCTCGAGAAATCTAAATAAAACTGTGTAAGGAGCCCATCAGGCCCAAGCGCTCACCCGCGTTTCATTGACTCTAAGGCTGTCGTGACCTCTTCTAAAGAGGGAAGTGTGCAAAGCACATCATGCATCTCAGGGCTCACCAGCGGTAGCCCAGCTAATATTGAATGCTGCTCTACAGCCCTTACATCAATAATGATATCCTGAGACGGCATGTTTTTGACTTGCGCCAAGAAACGCATGCAGTCACGAGTCTGATGGGATACAGATGGCAGCGCTCTGCTCAACGCTGACCTATGGATGTAAGTTCTCCGCGCAAATCAAAGCACTTCAGAATGTGCAGATGGAGTACGCCTCCAACGCCAGTCAGCCTCCGAAAGGGACGATGCTCCAGTAAGGCAATGATACCGGCAATGTAACCCATCACACGAGGCACGCATCAGAGGGGAATGCCAACTCGCCCTGTACGCAAATTGAGCTTAGCAGCTTATCTGCCAGCTCCAGAGACACGCGACGCCTTATTGCGCGACCCTCTACCAAACTGTGCATGCGCCAAATTGAACTGCGCGAATCCTACTCATTCTCAGCACTATCGCTGAGTGAAGCGCGCAAACCTTGTGACAAGGTCTGACATGAACGCAAATCGTAAGTTACACGCACATCAAAACGTCACGAACGAAATGAGCCAGGTCTACGAACGGAGAGTTACCAATACTGGCCGGTGGTCAGAATTGTGAGTCGGAGTCTGAGGCAGCCCTGCCGGGGTGGTGCATAGTAAGCCCGACTACTATGCCGGAGTACCCGGGTTCGATCCCGACCGCGGCTACTGCCTTTCGATGGAGGCGAAACGAAGAGGCGTCCGTGTGCGGTGCGATCTCAGCGCACGTTAAAAACCCCAGGTGGTCGAAATTACTCTGTAGCCCTACACTATAGCTCCTTTTTACCTCTATCCACTTTCACTCCCTCGTTCCTCCCTTCCCTTACGGTGCATTTCAGGTGTCCACCAAAAGGAGTGTAGAAAATACGCTTTCCCTTTCTCCTGAGCTAATTGTCAGAGGCAAGGCCAGAATATCCATAGCCGTCACACATGTAGAAAGTGACTGGGGCACATACGCGTGGTCTAGCCTGCTCGCCGATGAACCACGACACAATGTCCAGCAGAAACGCAGCCCATGTGAGTTAGTGTGCTTCAAGAAGCGCAAAGTTCTGAACCAGACGTTGCAGTTCACGTGCTCTCCAAGTCCGTCGCCCTAAACCATGGCCCTGAACATCTTAAGTGTGAGACTATGACACAGTTAAAATCGCCCACTATTATTACGTAGCGGCGACCCAGAAAGTAAACATCTAACCCTTTAAAGAAGTTATTTTCAAGGCTTGTCTCCTCCGACACATAAATTCAAAAATGGGCACCCTCACAGCAGAAACGAACAATCGAAAGCTTGTACACGCCTTAAGATGTCATATGTCAAGTGATGGTTGTGCAGAAGGATCTGCTTAGCACCACAATTCCTACGCCACTCGAGTGCGAAGGAGCGTAGCGAACGAAAAGAAGCACTCCAACTAAAACTGGTTCTTGAATACCAATACATAGGAAAGAGTAATAAAATTTGCTTCCTGATGACACAAGAAAGCACACAGCGTTCTTAAAGCCAAATCTACTATTTCTGTCTGCTTCCGTTTGCTCCGAATCCCCTGGGCATTTAAAGAGAGAATTTTGAGTCTCAATGCCATATCGGGTATTGAGTTCAGGAAGCCAATAAAGCAGATGCGCGACATGACGTAGCACCACGAAGGTGCTTTGTACTCACATTAAGTGGGGTTTCCCGGTCCTCCAGATGAAGGACGGGAATTCTTGGGAGGATATTCCTCCGGGCGATCTTCTCGTGCCATATCCGATCCTTAGGGCGACGAAACACATCGCTTATTCCCAACTCGCTGGAGATCCATGTCCGTGTCACGTACGCTAAGTGTAGAAAGCGTCAGGGAGTGTCCGACAACAAGGCTGAAAGAACCGTTAAAATCGTCCATACCCGTTCCTCGTTCACAACCCCGGATGCCTCTTTAAGTCCTTTCGCAATGCCGGTAGCTTCTTCACACATTCCGTTTGCTTCTCTAAGGCTCCACGAATCTTTGAGGCGCCAACACGGGTGATCATCGCCGTAAGCTTCATGACACGAGTAGCCGGCGTTCCGAGGGCATTGTTGGTTTTTGGTGGTGCTAAAGCCTTAGTCGCCGACTGAAGTTTCTTTCCCCAAACTCCATGCTTGGCCTGGACGCCGCAAACTTTAGTCGTGCACAGCGATTCTGGCGATGATGTGGAAGGAGCTACTTCGATAACAGAAGGCTCACTCGAGAATCCGGGGCAACCAAGCATCAGCCGTGGCCGCGCGTGGAACCACAACCTCGGTTGCACCAGCTGTATGCTTATTATTCGCCATGTCACCACTGCTGGCCGTGTCGTCTGCCGGTGTAGTAGGAGTAGAACTCGGCAATGTTTCGGTTGTGGCACCCTCGACAGACTATACTTGTGCCTCCTGCTGGCCTTGAGCCGACTCAGCTGGCTTGGCAGAGGGGGTCGGCACTGTAGGCTCCTCGAGCGTAAGCGGAAGAAATGCATTTGTCGCCGCTTCCGAATAACAACGGCGCACAGGGCATGTCACCTTAGGGTAGTCATCACCGCAGCGTCAGCAGGGCAGGACACAATCTTCGCCTTGGTGACCATGCACACCACTGTGACCACAAAACGGCGCTCAGCATTCCGCCCGAAATTGGTCCGAGGAGCTACACCTCCGGCAAAAACGCTGCATACCACGGTAGTGCAAGGTAACGTGATGACCATCAACGCGTAGGTAGTTCGGTACTGGTCACGTGGCAGACATCTACATTCGCACATACCGCGTTCCAGTCAGGACATCCGTACACGAGTCCATCTGGTCCGCAGTGATGCACAGGTCCTTGCTATGTTGACTGAGGACCTGAGGACTGCAGGAACAGGCAGGCCATGGTGGTAACTTGTGGCTCAAATACAACAATTGGTATATGCTCGCTGCTGTTGACGAGGCAGCTGGCATCGAAGATTAGATTCATGGAAGCCATGCTCTTCACTGTCACTTGAAAGGACTGGGCGCCCATAAGCTCTAAACAGTATACTTCAGTAAACTCACTATTCTGGTCACCGCGTCAATGACGGTCTCGGGACTGGTCCCCGCAGGGACTATGTCGAAGGCCAGTCTTCGATGGACTCCATGGCATTGCAAGTGCAATGGCGCCAAAGTTACGGGGTGTTCCTAACGTGTGGCATGTAGGGACGCCCGCTCAATACACCTTATCGTCAGAAGTTTACATAACCTAATATCACACAAAACTGAAACTAAGCCATCACACTGTAAATGTGGTCTGAAGTTTTTTCCTTGCTTCCAAAAGCCATGCTGAAAAGCGCACGACGTTACACAGGCAGGCGTTTGCCATTCTCAAGGCAATTACAACGTCCTTAATTGCTGGCTAGCTATGTAAATTAGAAATGCTGGGAGTAGCAAAATGCATAGAGCTGCCACACTAAATATTAGTTTGGTGCAGAAAACAAGGAAATGTGTAGAAAATTGGCCCAGATATTTTCAGAAATGGAGAAAGTCAATATTCCCTAATAAGGAAAGGGAAGGCACAGTATCTGTCAAAGAAGTTATGCAGACAGCAGAATGACACCGTATTGTGAAGGAAAGTGACAGCGAAACTGGAATAGAGAGAAAGACGAGCGATGGTGGAGTGCTTCGGATAATTTCAACCACCTGGGCATCTTTAATGCGCACTGCCGTCGCTCAACGCATCGACTACTCTCCAATTAAAGAATGAGGGGAAAGATATGTCAAGGCTGAATTTGACGTTGAGGAAGGTAAAATGCAGTATTTGTTTCACTGGTCACCGGACCCTTGAACCGCACCCTGAGATAATAGTGGAATGTGGGCGTCAAGAGAAAAGATAGAGGTTAAAGCTGCGACTCTTTATGGAATAATGTCGACTACCTGATGAGATTTAACAAGCCATGAAGTTGTTGTTGTAGTGGTTATTTATTGTATGTACAAAAGGAACGAAAAGATGTTTGCCAGCCCCGGTATCTGCTATCTTATATCTGAAGCACCTGAACTGGGGCGGCGGAAATAAAGGGATAGCGAGGAGAAGGTAGAGGAAATCAAAGAGGTGAGTGATAGGGAGAAAGAAAAGGGTAGGTAAAAATAAAAGAAATATATACACTATGGTACAGTATACAGTAGTTTGCTTGAGGCCCACCCGCAAATGTCTTAAGTCACTGAGCACTCGGCCCATCGGGCGGGCCTCCGCAATAGCTCTGCGTCCAGGCAACTGTTCACAGCGCACGCACTGGCCAACTGTACAAAGCACTGACGGCTGTCGTGGGCGATCGGCCATTATTGTGGGAAATAGCACACTTGGAGCGTTCAGTCCCAGCGCGCACTATCTGGCGAGGTGAAATAGGCGGGTCATCAAGCCCGCCTGTTCAATGTACTCACACAAGCTCACGTGAGCTCGCTCGCGGACGCGCGCACAGCCCGGCGGCCACAGGAGCACAGCTACGCTGTCCGGGATTACCCCCTGCGCTCTGTAAGCCGCCAGCAACTCACGTCGTGGTTCGGCTAGCGCGGTACAGCGCAGTAGAAGATGTTCGAGAGTTTCTACCGCGCCACAGCCGTCACACACGTCACTAGTGGCAAGTCCGTGGCGCATCCGTCGTCCCCCGGCCACACACATCCAATGCGTGCACAGAGGATCATTTCGCGTTGCAGCCGGGTCAGCGAGCGGCCGCTGACACTGTGAATGCGCTCACCTCTTGCGATGCGTGGGTCGGGGTGCTAAGGAAAAAAAAAAACCGCAGGGAGCTGCTCCTAGGCTTACGGGGCTGGTAACCTAGGCGTATTCGACCTTTGGGGCGGTGAGTCCTTTGCAACTGGTGTTTTAGTCTCTTTTGCGTTGGTCGTCATTCAACTCGCTGCCGCTCGGTGGCATACAATGGCTGTTGCGACTAGAGTTACTGTATATGCTACCGAAGGTAGCAGAGTTCCCAGTTTGTTTTCAAAATGCCGCTCGCACCTTCATTGGTAGAACGCCTTCATGTGGTGGCCAGCAACTGTGCACTGTAGAGAAGGTGAAGCAGGGGACACCTTTTGTAATTCCTTGTGCCGCCGCTGCAGCGAACTGGATTGACGGACGGCCAAGTGCACTTCCAATCACTGTTTACGTTCGCTGCTGCTCACGCTACATTGGCGTGTATCGGTTGCATTGTAGCGGGCTGTTCAGCTTCAAGCGGCAGCAATCGTTCTGAAAGCGAAAACCGTTTTATTCTGTGCCATGTGGAAGAACTGTTATCCGCCGGCGACTGCAGTGGTTTTTACGTATACACCGCGATAATCATACATCAAGAGGAGCAAGGATATGTGAGGTAAGTTTATATTTCGATCAACTTTTGGAAGTACTGTTGACATGAAGTAATCGACAGATGGAAGTTCGATGTCGTTCAAATGATTATGTTGTAAATATATGCGCTGTTTATAAGAGGAGTAACGGTATAAGCATGACGCCGTGCACAGCGCAGCCTCTAAAGCAAGCCATATAGGCGAGCGAGCCGATGGAACTAATAAAGCGTTTTAGTCCACGGGCCGCAAATTGCTGCGACTGCCTAGGTACCGCTTGGGCACGTGATACGAAAAGCGGCCATGTATGCTTCGCGATATCGCGCAGCATGGACAGTAAGCACGCTACGAGCGACAGTGTGGACAAGTTGTCATGTTTTTTCTTGCCTCGCTCCACGTGGTGGCGGGTAGCATATATGTGAAACTCGAGAGTAGTTTCATGGAAATGATAGTCATGGAGGGTACTTGCTAGCGATCATGCATTATCTCTGTTGTATAGCATGACTTGCTTGGACGTCTTCTCTCTTTAACATGGTAGCTTACAGGCTCCCACATAAAGCTCAAGAGATAACTGAGGTCCAATTAGCGTACTACTTTGATGTATGCGTTACGTACACAAAAACTGACTAAGTTAGTGAACAAAGGCTGTATGAAATCTAGCTGGCTGCGCTTTTCAAGTGTTCTTAAATCATTGGTTTACTTAGAGTTCTACAATAATAGTACGTATTATCACCATTTGCAATTTCCATCTAAGAGGTGTGCCCTTCACTTGTCCTTCACTGTTCATTTGCATGAGGATCACTTTACACGTGATCAGTTTCTACAAGAAAAGGTGAATGAAAAAAAAAACGATTGAAGCTAGATGCAGTTCTAAGCATATTTTACTGTAAGTCAGAGGAGATTGTACTAATGCTTATGTTTTTAAAAGTGGGGTTGCTATACCTTGAGTGGATATTGCCCAATAACTTTCAGTTTTTTTGCCTGTAGATTCACCTTCGCAAGTAACACCTGGCGGAGCATCTCATAGTGGCACCTCGACAAGATTAGGTCTGACTGGAATTAAACCAGGCATTCTTACTACCTGTCTAGATTTTCTGGTTGAAGTAACATTTGTTTTCTCTGTTCTCTTGATTTGATGCTTTTTTATCATGCAGATTTCTCAGTGCTGGAAGTGTCACGAGAACCCTCTGACACCTTCTAAGCAGCTTTGATCCCTTTACGTGAGGTAGTACTCTTTCCGAGTACCTGAAGTCTTTCAGAGCGCCTGAGAGGCCATGCATTTGTGTTATCAGTCGCTTTTCTTTATTCATGCAACACTTACTTCCTTTTTGCCAATGTATGATGCAGGCTATTCAGTGGCTTAATTGCCAGAAGCAAATGCACCTGTTTGATTCAGGCTGCTACAGCCCACTCAGATGACATAGGGCTCTCTTAGTACCTAGGCCACACACAGGTTTTATGACTTCTCCAAACCTGAACTGTAGTTGTCATGTTTGGAGACAAATGCTTGTTAGCATTCCGATGGAAAAATGCAGCAGATATCCTGAACAAAAGTGACTTAGCAGATACTAGTTCAAGTGATGCTTGTTTTTTGTTTTCCTGATGAGTATTTCTTCTATCATAAAGAGATGCACAGTACTGGAGGTCCCACAAGAGACCCCTGGCACCATACAAGCGGCTTCAGCGCCCTTAGGTGAGATGATAATTATGGTCGACACCTTGCAGATCGTGGGCAGGTCTTGTCACTTTCCAGAGCCTGCGCTACAGTTGCCATGGGTGAAGACAAATGCTTGCCAATGTCAACATGCATAGCAAATGATGAAAGCAGCAGGCATTGCAATTATCATTGATGGTTTTTCGTTTTCTACTAAGCCTTGCTGTCCGTTCTTTTTTTGGGGTATATTCCTTTGTTAAGCAAACTGCACCATCCGCTAAGTGCCACAAGATCTGTTACCTTCAAGACTCCATCAACCCCATCAATCGAGTGTGAATGTATCACCTCTAGTGTTTCCATGTCACACTTTCTGATGTCATTTAGCTTGCATTTGTTTATCAGCTTTGCTATTTCCAAGAGTTGTGCTTCATATCTTGGGTTGAAAACCTTCATATTCTGATGGCTCCAGGTAAGGTCTCTCATATATTTTAAGTTTACTGAAAGCCCCTCCAAGTTGCTTCATCCCGTGAATATTGTGCAGATGGTCTGGTTTCTCTGCTGGAGTTCTGATTCATTGTCTCTGTTGTCTTCATTGACTACAGCTAGCTCATAAACATTTTACTGATACTTTTACCCATATTATGATTTGTATAACAGATGATGCATTTCGAAAAACCATTGTTTCTCTCTGAATGTATGTATGAATGTATATGTCTGGTGACTATATCACTTTTTGTCCTTTACTGCCTAAAATTGTTTTTAGTTTATTCCCACTCTTTGGTTTGATTTATGAGATTTAGTGTCCCAAACTCACTCAGGCAATCAGACACGCCACAGAGGATGACTTCAGAAATTTGGACCTCTTGGGGTTGTTTAACGTGCACTGACATCATGCAGTACACTGGCCCCTTGCTTCTCTCCTCCATCGAAAGGGTGCCGCCACAGCCGGGATTCAATCCTGCATCCTTGTCACAGAGGTCAAGCGGCCTAACCAGTGCACCGCTGAAGCTGGTCATTCATTAATAATGTCATTCCTTAAGCAGTTGGCCTATTTCAATGTACTTGTAGTTATTTGTCTCTTTTTTACTGATGTATAGTATTTTTATGTTACCTCACTGCCCCTATGTAATGCGCCTCGCCCCATAGGTTAAAATAAATAAATGGTCTGAGCTCCTGCTTTTGTAGCTAAACCAGGGCTGTTAACAGCATGTTGGTGTATGGCACTCTGTTCTTTCATGTACAAAACTGCGCGCATAGGTATACGAACTGATCGAGATTTTTAACAGTTTTTAGCGTCTATTTTGGCCTTCATCATGGCTATATAGAGCATATTTTTGGATCACTTGCCTCAGCTGTGGTGCACAACTAACGATGTTCCCCACCAGAGCAGTGTGCATGCAACCACTAAATTTCTCCAAACCCACTACACGCAGTAGGAGAAGCGCCATGTTTGGCTGGCCCTGATTTGGCTGGTATGAGCAGTAGTGTATAGGAATGATAGAAAATGACCCCCTATGCGACAAAGCAAAAAGAAAATATTTTCTTTCTGTATCTGCTTGCCTTTTTAAGCGCCTTTTTCTAGGTACCTCACTGCAATATCTACTGTCTAGAAATTCACTCTAGTGCTTGTGACAATATTATTAGCGATTTGCCAAGAAATGCCGGTTTAGGGTGCCAATCAAGACCAAATATGAAGCATGGTGAATGCAACAGGTGTTTTCCATAACAATGCAGCAGGTTTGAAGCAGCTGGTGTATATTCATTGCTGTGACCTACACCAGTGTACCCTACTCCTATACCAAGGGGCAGCAAAGCAACGTCGCCAGCTGCACTGTAGCCGTAGTTGACACCAAATGGCCTCCGTCTCGGACCGGCGATCCAGAAATTTGCTTCGTGCAAGATGAGTCCCAGATCGCTGTATGCTGGATCACATCCTACAGCACGAAATACCACCACGAGGTGAGCAGCTTCCCACCAGCGACAGCCAGCGAGGTGCGGCACCTATTTCTTGCACCACCTGCGGAGAGTGACTGCCAAACCCTTAGAGAGACGCTCATTCGTCGTCTTGCGCCGTCAGAAACGGAGCGTCCCCAGCAGCTACCGCGGGACAACAAAGTGGGTGACCGCAGGCCTAGCTAACTATTCCGCTACATACAACTGGCCCGCAGCACGGCAAGTGTCGGCAGCTGCCTAGTGCGGGAGCTATTTCTGCAAAGACAGCCAGCAAACGCGGGGATAGACCTCCTGGCGTCAATCGAGACGGACGTTAACGAAATGGCTGAACTCCCCGACAAAATCATGGCCGTCGCCACACCGATAGTCGCGGCATGCATACAGACGCGTCGCCAGTGTCCGCCAAGTCCACGTAATGCGTTCTCCCATGGCACGTCGCGCTGTGATCCTGCTCGCTGTTAGCCGTTTGTAGCATTTGGGCTGTCCTTGCATAGAAACGCCGCTGAGTGCAACTAGCAGTAGCATCCCTCCCAATGCATCTCTGGCACACCGCAGTGCAGCCCTCAGTGGCATGGCCCAAGACAGCTCAGCATTCCCACCTCAAGCTCTTGCATCCTTCCCCATGTGCTCCATATTGTTGCATCCAACACAATATCTTTGCATCAGTCTGTACTCTAACGTGATCTTGTGCCCCTGGAATAACATAAATCTGGGTACTGGACTACGCATCTCAAGCCGTAGCACGCAAGGTTCAGTATATTTCACTGATTGTCTGCGATTGTCACGTGCTTGAAGCCGCCCACCTTCTCATAGGGGGCCAGCGCAGCGATCATGACATCGTCAGACAAGTAAGGATGCAGCCGACAGGTGGGGACGATTACAACAGGCGGGCCTACACAGGGTCACGTTCTTATCCGTGGTTGACAGCCCCCGACGTATATAACTGAGTGGTGTGCGCCTGCGATTGTATATACACTAAGTACTTGCTACCGCCTAGTGCTGCAGGTATACCACGCAATCGGCATCGTTGACATCCTCGACAGCATCAATTACGATATTATGATGACTTAGAGCGCCCTTGGGCGCTACGAGGAAGACACAGTGTGGCTTGGGAGGCGTCGGAGGCACATGCTAACCCATAGCCAATGAATTTCGGAACGCGACGGCTTGCGACACGAGCCCAGGACTACTACGGGAGGAAAATGTATGGGATCTTCCCGCTAAACGAAACTTATTCCTGCCTAAAAAAAATTAATTTTCCGTAAGAGTCTACAAAAATGAGCAACGTTTTTTCTGGGACACTATTGGTCTAACAAGCACTCAATCACGCACATACACACAATATCCTTGTGATACACAATCTCAGTTTGCAATAAGAACCCTTATGTGTATCGTTTCTCTTTAGAGCAGCACATCATGACACTGAGGCAATCAAAACCACTTGCCTTCCTTCCTAGTACGGAAAGATAGGCGCGATTATTCTACCGTTCACAACAACAATGAACCTTGCTCCTCCAATGTGGTTAATTTTTCATTTATGTGTGTGCATCAATGTTCTCAGTTTGTACTGCTCTTTGTTGCGGGGACCTGCAACAAGTTTGCGGGGACCCGCAAAAAGGTCAGGTCCCTCCACTTGCACATAGCCAGCTTTATGAAAATGTCTCTGTGGCGACTCGGACAGTGCAGTCTGGCAGGCAATATGCGTGTCACCATGCACCAGAACATGCGCGCCGCACAACAGTCGTGCAATACATGATTTAGAGTTTCTGTTTGAACGCACTACCGTAATGAGGTGGAGGGTACCACACCCCACGATGCAAAGGTACCACACAACCACGCCGCTGTTGGTTGTGCCTGCCAATCTCTTAACCAAGTTAAATCGCCGACATCAGAGGGGAGGGAAGCAGTAACCATTCGCCTCCGCTTTCTTCTATAAGACTTCCTGCGCTGATCGTCGTCCAGACTTTGAAGTGCTATATGCATTCACATGTTGTCACGTAGTGATGACATGGCCGTAGACACCAAAAGAGGACACAGGCGTGACAGTACTGAAATTAACTCTTTATTGGACCGACTGCGCCCGGAGAAGAACAAAGCAACATGGCGCGGTGATAGCGACCAACGTGTTCGTCAATCTTCGAACTAAGAATGCCGGTTCCACGCGTCTGTGCTCGATTTAAAGGTTGGAAAGAAAGATAGAGTTAAAACCGCGAACGGTGACTAGCACAACCTAGAACTCTGCAGAAATATACGCGAGTGGCCGGAATCTTCGAGACACATCTCGGAGTATCTTGCGCGACACTGAAACGGATAACGCTGCGTCTCGCGACAAGTCTGATCAAAGAACACAGAATTGATACGCGTGCCAGAATTAGAGCGATAATATACCGCATGCCGGTGGCTGTCAAACAAAGAACAAATACCGATTTGAATGGTTTGCGGCAATATATCTGTTGGAGGCATTTTCGTAATGTCATAGTTTGGTAATGTGCTTTGCAGTAGATTCAGCGATTGCACAATGTAGACCATTTGTGGTTACTCAGCCGCCAAGCCCGTGCACACCGCCATTCCAAATTAACGGCTCTTGGGTCCCCATCAGAAGCTCAATAAGTTCTTTGTCATTGTGCGCTACCTCCGCGATGGTGTCCCATGTGGCTGTTAGGGCCAACACGCGGCAAATTATTTAAAATGTCGGGGTACTGAAACCACCCATTTTCGTTGACAAGCAGACAAAAGCCCTCCAAACACCCTGAGTCTTCTCCTTCCAAAGGAAAGACCCCCAGCAGTAGCTAACCGCTGCATAAATCTACGAGGAGGACGGACCACTTTGTCTACGTAAAAAAGGAGCGAAACAATAGTGCTATTGATTATGTATGCCCGCTCAAGAAATGTAGGGGGAATGTCTTGGGTACTTAAATGTGTTTCTCAGCTTTGTATTCCTTTCCAGGTGGTGCGCGAGCCACCTAACTGGACAAAAGGAATATAACATCCAGTACGTTCACACCATAAACACAGACGGCACCATCAGCTTCCAAAACGCAGTGCCTTGAAGACGCAAAAATGCTTTATAACTTTGTAAATACAATTGAGAGACAGTCTCAAGAAGGTGGGCACCCGATAAGCTGTCTAAAGTTTGTCACTTGGTGAACTCCGGTAGCACAAGCAAGGGGGGCTGCGCAAAGAAGCATGAAACAAATTAGTAGATTTCCTCAACAATTCCATGTACAGGCTTCCGCTTTCATGTGGTAAGCACTACATGAACCAGAGAGGTAGATGTCTCAATGACCGATTACTGAAGCACAAGAACAAAGTAGAAAACACTGTTTCCGGTCATCTTGGCATTCACCGCAGTGACTGCACAGAAGAAAGAAGAAAAAGCAAAAACCATCTTTCCTCATTATCAACCCGTGCGAAGTCTTAACTGATAGCCGCCCTAAGATTACGAGAGAAATCATAGAGGCCTATGAAATTCTAAAACACACAAAAAATCCGTAAGCACCGCATCAATATCTCTATGTGAAAAGGAAATGCGTTTTCTGAGCCACCAATAAGGGATATCTCACTGCTTGCCACGTGCCATTGTCGTCACGTTCAGACTTCTGGTCGTGCTTTTTATGTCAATTTGTTTGTTCGTTTTCTTCCTTTGTTAAGATTGTCCGCAGCTGTACTTAAACAGAAACAAAGCCCCAATAAACGTCAGTTGTAAGTTCAGCGTTGTGTCTGTGTCTCTTCTCGCCCTCATAGTAAATGCGGTGCACGGATAATCGCTTAAGGCGGAACAACATACCGAAGATGTTATCCCACAAGAGTCATAATAAATGCAAAGGATGCGGATTATGCGCTGTGTGTAATTTGTAGGGCACCATTGAGGCATGCCTCTGGCCCGCCAATCAAAAGATTTACTATTGCCAAAATTCAGAGCGGCCCCAGACACCTTGCCATATCTGTCAAAAAGATGAAGGCAGCACTGCAGGATCGCTTCATAACACAGATACAACATAATGCCATCCGCGTAGGCAGTTACTCGCAGCGTCTGACACCTTGGGAGAGGGAGGCCACGGATACTCTGGTTTGTAATGATGGCCCTCAAATAAGGCTTGAAGCTGAGAGCAAACAAAAGAGGCGAGAGGAGACAACCTTGTCGGACACCACGGGTCGCAAGGAACAGGGCACTTTACCCTCCCTCTGTTGCCAGTGTACTTTGAATACCATCATAGAGGCTTTCAATTAAACATATGAAAATTGGCGGGAACAGTTCCAGAACGCCGAATATGTAGCCGTGTCTTTGCCGATCAAAAGCGTTTTCTAGATCTAAAGAAACAAGGATACCAGTATTGTGTGTAATCAATAATGTCTCGAGTGGCATACGACAACCTATGTATTCCCTTGCCAGGAACAGAGCACACCTATGATAACCAATAAGGGAGGCCATAACAGCCCTTTAGCGCCGAACCACGATGGCTGCGAGAGCCTTGTAGTCTACGTTTAGAAGTGTGATCGCCACGCACTCCTCTGAGAGCGATAGCCCAGGATTATGTTTTGGGATGATATTTATTCGCCCCCTTCGAAAACTTGCCGGAAGATCAAATTGGTCCAAACACAGGCGAAGTACATTGATCAGTACCGGACTGACAACATTCCAGAAACCTAAATAACAGCCTCAAGGGAGTCCATCAGGACCAGGAGCTGACCCGTGTTTCATTGACTCTAAGGCTTTCATGATGTTTTTCTGACGAGGCAAGTACGCAAAGCCCGTCATGCATCTCAGGGCTCAGCGGCCACCCAGCTAACATTGGGTGCGTCTCTACCGCCCATGCATCAATCGTGATATGCGAAAACGCCATGTCTTTAAAGTTCGCCAAGAAACGCACGCAGTCACGAGTCTCTTTAGACGCGTGTCTAGAAAAAGTTTTATTAGACATTAGACATTCACATGAGCGGCGACAAATGATCAAAACAGCCTAAAGAGAATTTATTGGGTACATACAAAAGCGCACATTACTCACACACCAAAGCACCATACAAAACACTACAGGTTACATATACATAATAAACTAAAAAAACATGATCGCCCAGACAGGAGAAAACGGTATAACGGGGCGGGATTTTAATAAAGGACGACAGGCATCTCAAGTCTGCTACCCCGTACAACATAGAAGCGCGTGTGCCAGCGCCGCAGAAACCGCGTTTCGCCGTCCGTTTCTAACTGTCCAGACAGATATTTCCAGATGACGAGGCGCAGCCTCTTCAAGATGGGTACATTGCTCGGGCGGGAGTGCGGCGCGCCCCAGCAAGCCATCTTCGACGCCACAACACAAACAGAACCACAGTGAACTCAAGGTCTTGAAAAGGGTTGCGCCGGTGCCTGACGCCAGGGTTCATGCGGACGTTAAGCATTCTATATGCGAGCCGCCGTACTGTTCTCGCAACTACACATTCGCAAAAAACATGCGCGAGGCTCTCGGGAGCACCACAGTTGGCACTCTGGTCATTGGGTATAATACCACATCTGGAAAGGCGCTGTCTCGTGGGTAGGACGCAACAGCGCCTAAGCCAGTCAAAATCTCGCACTTCATTTCGCAGCCGACAAGCTGCCCACGCTCGCCATTTGGGTACAGCGGTCTCTCGTTGCTCATCAGCTGAAAGCCTGCGAACGGCTACTAATTCGCTGACGGGTATGGCTGGTAGGTCGCCTACATTAATATCTGACAGGTCTGCATCGAGGGTTGACTTTATCTCGGCAACCTCGCGGTAAAAAGGCAGAGGTCTGTCCGCCTGTGGACCGAGGTATTGTTCGGGTGTAAGCACACGACGTGCCGTGCTCATCCAGTACAGAATGAGCGAGCGACCAGGGTAAGATTCGTCAGCTATAATAGCCTCTCCACCAGCCTTAACGCCAGTACTCGAGCCACAGTCGGGATGCACGGCAGCCCAAGGCCTCCTTTGCTGCTCGGAAGGTGTAGGATGTGACGGGCGACTCATAAAGGAGGAAAGCGCACGCTCGTTTCTTGAGGACACTAACTTCATTATTGAGTGTGAGGTTGTTGTTGTGGCTGTAGGAAGAAGGAAAAGAAAATGCACGGGCCTGCTGCTGGCTCCGTAGGTGAGCCACCTCCGTATCATTGAGCGTCAGGTTGAAACGCGCTGCGTCAGAAAGGGCGTGCGTTGGTCGCGAGAGAACTACGTACCATGTCCGGGGTGGGGCTTATTACCAAAACATATCCCGTAGGAGCACTCTAGCAGACGACGCTCTGGCGCGTGGATGGATGGATGGATGGATGGATGGATGGATGGATGGAT
>JAJIZL010035194.1:0-27236 GCA_023969395.1 Amblyomma maculatum
CACAAGCGACAGGATTCCGAAGCAACGTCGGGTATTGAGACGTTGTAATATCTGATGAGCAAAAAGACTTTAGGCGAGAAACAAAAGGAGCAGTAAGGGAGCAGTCTTGGAAGTAGTGACGGGCGTCATTACACAGCTTGCCACAGGAACAAAGTGAAGAGGAGGATGGACGTACTTTTTTAAAATAAAAAGGAAATCTGCCATGCTCTGTAATTAGAGTTGTAATCGCATTACGGGGCGGACAAATGCGTGGTATATTGAGGGTATCAGGTAACCAATTAAATAATTATGTGCCGCCATTATATTCGCGCCGATATGTGCTCCACAAAACAAGGGAAGAACGATGTAAGCGTGAACGGACATAACGTCATGAAAGGGTAAAAGGATGCAAACGGCCGTGCTGGCCTGCGCTACCAGCTGCTTGGTCGGCCAACTCATTGCCATAAATGCTGGAATGGCCTCGGATATGGAATAACATGAATGAAGCGAGAGACGATAAGCACGACAGGTTCTTTTTATGGTAAGAATTGTGGGGTTAAACAAATTTACTGAAGAGATGGCATAGAGCAGAGACAGAGAATCTGTATAGAAATGAATGGGCGTAGTGGGAGGGTTGTTAAGTGCATATTCAACTGCAGAATTAAAGGCTACAAGTTCCGCTTCATACGCACTGGAAGGTGGCTGCAAAGAAAGGCGATGAACAAGTAAAATATTTTGGGTTGAGTTAAGTACTACAAAAGCTGCGCCCGCGGAGTGAAGTGTGAACGACCCATCAGTATAGATATGCAGTGCGCATTGGGAAGAACAAAACATGGCTTCCTGGTAGGTGAGTTTAATAAAATGAAATTTAAACTACATTGTGAGGGATGATCAGTCCAGGGATTGAACAATGGCTGTGTTTCAGAAGAGTTGTATGTAACGTTGCCATGTACTATAGGTTGCCGGAGTGTAAAAAGCTTGAACTCGGCACATAACTGGTCTAGATGAATAGGCAACGGAACAACATCTGCAAGAACACAAAGTGCAGCTGCTCGCGTGGTTGCGTAGGCGCCAGTAAGAGCGAGGAGTGGTATTCGTTGTAGTGATGGGACGCGATCTCTTAGTCGAGAAAGAGGACAGTGATACCACCATACAGGGGCAGCATATGTAATCGAGGGGAGAATGACTTGGTGATAAATTTGACGCAAATGAGAAGGTGAAACGCGAAAGTGTAAATTAAACCAATTAAGGAGCTTAGTGGTAGAGGCCAAAGTTTTACTTTGCAAGTGATTTACATGGGGAATAAAGGTTAGGTACAAATCAAAAACAACCCCTAATAATTTGATAGTTGGCTCGCACTTAAGGCTGCGAGATCCAAGACGGATGGTGGGTTTACGCTTATGTAATGCTGGCACTCCATTATGAAATAAAACATAAGAACATTATTGTGCGTTTAACTGAACACGATTTTCGGCGCACCATTGCTGGACTAAAGTTACAACGCTGGTTGCCCTTGTAGATAACTCGCGACTTGTCTTACCAGGTACAAGGATAATAGTGTCGTCGGCATAAGCCTAAATGTGAATTGGGGAAGGGAGAGATATATTTAGGAGGTCATAAAGGACAATGTTTCAAAGCAATGGGGAAAGAGGCGAACCTTGCGGACTACCAAGAGAAGAAGGAGCCGGAATAGAACAAGAAGGAGATTGATATGTTAAATGCCGGTCACCTAAGAAGGAAGCTAAAAGGGAATATATATTTTTTGGACATCGATGCCGTCTTAGAAAACGCAAAATTAAACGGTGCCAAACACTATCAAATGCATCTTTAATGTCCAGAGAAATTAAAACCACTGGGTTCTTGTTGTTTGTAATCCTGTGATAATTCACATTATTTATAAAGCCTGGACAGAATTCCGGCCGTGAGTGAAACCATACTGATTCCTGTGAAGCAAGTCATTTTTTGATAAAAAGTAGTATAGTCGGCCATAAAGCAAGCGCTGGAGTACTTTACCAAATGAAGAATTAATACAAAAGGGCGGTATGAGCTCGGAAGGTCCGGTGATCTGTTGGGTTTGGGAATAAAATTGACTCTGCCTATTTTCCATGGTTGAGGGAAGTGACCCAAAAACAGAGAAGAATTGAAAATAGACGAAAAGAAGAAGGGATGAGCATTAAACAAGGAAACTACAAAACCAGGAGAGATAAGATCAGGGCCAGCAGAAGACGTTAAATCCATTGAAGTTATAAGAGCCTCAATTTCTTCAAGAGTGAACGATGGATCCTGGATTGAGTTATTATAAGGCTGCTTAATAATATCCCTAACGTGAGTATGTAAAGGTAGATCTAAAGAAGAGTCGTCCACAGCGACATGAGTATTCAGCAGAAGCTTTGCAGTGTCTTTATAGAGGTACCGTCAGCTTTATAGAGGTACCGTCAGGGTATCTCAGCATAGGAATTATTGAGAGAGTCCTGAGCTTTCCAAAAGCATACTTGTATGGCTTGCCAAAAAGGAATTTCCTTGTAGCATTTGAGCAAAGTTCCTTTACGTAATTGTCATGTGTGCGCCTGATGTTAGCTCTATAAACAGCAAGAGCTTTATAATAAATTGAGCGGTGGTAAATTCTCTGTGTAGGATCGGAAAAACGACGTCGAAGAGCCCGAACACGTGAGCGCTCCCTGCTCAAATCAACCGGCCGCATAACAGATCCCTCAGGAAATGTAGATTTAACAGAACGTAAGTTTTCGTTGTAGAGTCTGATAAAGATCTGATTAAATTTTGAAAAGACGCTATCAAGGGCAGGCGCTGAACAGATCTGATGATTGCAAAAATGGTGAAAGCAATTCAGAAACGCTAACTGGGAAATTAAGCGACATGAACTGGATCTAGTAAGCCTCTTAAATTGTGATGAAGGTTGAGAAATGAAAAAGAAATAAATCTGTGCACTGAAAGGGATGAATCTGGCATAACTTCCCAAAAATAAGCCTCGTTAAGTAAGTTTGGAGAAGCCAATGTGATGTCAATCCAACTTGAAGAGTACGGAGTTTCATATGCTGACAAGAAATTTGGGTTATTAATAACAACCAAGTTATTGGATGCGGCAAATGCTTGAACGTGAGTTCCTCTCAGGTCCGTAACACTTCCACCCCAAAGAATGTTTTTTGCGTTAAAGTCGCCACAAATGATAATATTATCTGCAGGTGAAGTCTATACACAAGTTGACAGCAAAGCAAGAAAGTTTTCGATATCTGCGCGAGGTGGTATATATACCGCTATGAAAAGAAATTGATAAGTCGATGTCGAACACAGAATGGCAACAAGCTCACGAGAAATGAAAGTAGGAAAGACATCAGAATTAGGATTATGGAGCAATAGAACGCAGCGGAGATTTTCTGTACAATAAATTTTATGAAATGAAGGGGGAATTCCTGCGAATTCTTTTTTAGGGGTAATGTATGAATCGCAGAAAGCAGTTACCGTGATGTCATTATCTTGAATACATTTAACCATTGGGGCAGTCGCGCAGCGTGTGTGATCCAAATTTCCTTGTAAGCACTTAACATTAAGGTTGGGGCGAGGGGTTGCCGTGGTCCTAAAAGCCATTGTTGGTTATTGCCGGTATTCGAGCCACTCGATCCTGCAAGATAGTGCAGGAGACGTCACCAGCCGGATGGGCACAAGGGTTGCCTGCCGTTGCGCATGGGGCGCATTTTACGTTTGGGTCCTTAATCGGTCTGGGACACTGCGCAAGGGGGTGCGAACCGGCGCATCGAGTACAACACGCCTTATCCGGGAAAGGTTTTTTGTGTACAAGATCGAAGGGCATGACCGTACTGTGCACAAAATGTATACATAAAAGCACATGTAGATCCTTCTGGACTTCAACTGAAGTCCAACCGATCGTGACCCTACATGCGGCGCGAAGTCGGGAGAAGGCGGGAGGGTCGACCTCAATGATGTGCACCCGCAGCCCAGATTGGTGAGTAAAAGAAAGTCTGACCTTGCATGTTTCGGGATCGAGGCATAATCTGGGGTTCCTACGGTTGACGACCGCCACCAAATCATCCGGGAGGACGTCCGGGTCAACACCTGATAGCCGAACGTGCGGGTTCCTCCTCGAGGGAACCCGGACCTTAATTGAGGCGTTGGCGGCCTCAATGCGGGTGATGACTGCCCTCAAACGCTCACGATCTGGGTCCTTGGAAGTAACTACCAAGGCACGACGCGTGGGCCGGAGGTTGAGAGCGCCAATGCCCTCGGATTCTGGGTCTATTGATTCCTTGAGCAGAGTTGCAACGTTCTGTCCCACATGATTTGTAGCGGCCGCAGATGTTAAGACCATCTGATGAGGTTCAACAGTATGATGCTCATGAGGCCCTCAATACCATCCGTGGATCTACGAATTGCTTCGCGAGGTGCCACGGAATCTGGAGCGGCCCGCAAAGTTGCTGCGAAGGTCCGAGAAACATTACGTCCAGTCCTCAGCGGATTAACTTCGCAAGCAGAAGTCCTGCAAGAAAGCTCCGCGTTGTGACCTTAAGAGCTTCTATTTCCCGGTTGCGAGAAGAGATTTGGTCATGTAAAGAACGGATAAGCTCCCTGTCCCGAACAGCACAACCAAAAAAAGTTATTGCCTGCGCATTCGGAGACGAAGCCAGGGAGACGAGAACAGCGCGAACTCCAGGGCCAATCTTGCTTTTGC
This sequence comes from Amblyomma maculatum, assembly GCA_023969395.1. Taxonomy (NCBI): domain Eukaryota; kingdom Metazoa; phylum Arthropoda; class Arachnida; order Ixodida; family Ixodidae; genus Amblyomma; species Amblyomma maculatum. The sequence goes on from JAJIZL010035194.1 coordinate 4,682, forward strand.
TGGCGTTGATTGTAGATATCAGATGCTCGTGTACCCTCAAAATGGCAGCGTCGGAACCCAGCGGAAGTTCACCAAGATCTGTAGACGGCTCAATGGCCGCAGGATGCGGGGAGAGGTCCGGTAAGGTAGTCAGACAGATGAGTCAAATTCGACTCCAAAGGCGAATGCGAATCGGAATCAGCATTCACTTCTGGGGCAGAATCCTCCAAGAAAGGAGTAACGTCCGGAATGTCAGCCTTACTGTCTTAAGAGTCCGCTGTGGCTGGAGGGTGCGCGGTAGAATCAGCAGAGAGATGAGCGTTGCCAGCAACAGCAACCGTGTCAGCCATGGCTGTTCGAGCAACTGTCAAGCCAACCCAGGCTGCCAGCTCAGCTGAGCCCTGAAGGTTACAAAGTATCGCTGCAGCGTGGAAGGACGTCAGTAGACATCCCCCGGATGGTCCCTGGAAGAAGACAGGGCCCTCCAAGCAAATGCACTTTCAAACGGGACCCTGGGAACTCGATAAAACCAAATATTCCGGAGCACCAAAAGATGCTTCCTTCTTTCGTCTTCGTCTTCCAAAACCATCGCCAACACAGTACCAATATTGGGCCATAGGTTTTGCTTCCTGGACGTTTTTCGCGAAGACACAGTAAATACAAACCAAGAAAAACCTACGTCACAGGATGGACAAGACGTACGGCAGAGGAGTTCTACCTTTAATATGCATTTCAGCAGACATGGTATTTTTCACGTTAAACGAGTCAACGCATAGGAATCTAACCGTATAGCAGCCTGATTTCATTATCGGAAACGACATGGCTGAAAAAGCGATCTCGCAGCATTCACCTGGTAAGTTAAAGTCACCACAAAACATCATCGCTCAGTTCACTGTATGGCAGAATACTCTTTTTTTTTTTTTTTTGTAAAATGACAGACCAACCAGCTTGCTATCTGTTACGTACAAAGTATCATTATAGTGATGCTATTTATTTATTATTTTATTTATTTGGAAATACTGCCAATCCCAATCGGGATTATTGCAGGAAGGGCACACAAATTTGGAAATACACAACAAAAGTACAAAAATATACAGCGTTACAACGGTTTGAAACAGTAGTACAGTTAATAGCAAGTGTTTGATAATAACGGATTAGAAATAACATGAGAGTAACTAAAAAAATGCCTGAAAACACACCACAACGAAGCACACTTGACATTAACATAGAGCACTGAATGAGTTTGAACTATGATTATAACTGACATTGTAAAACGAGTAGGTGGGCTTCATAAGACTGCAAAAAAGTTTCTAAAGATGAACGTGTTATACATGATGGTAGGTTGTTCCATTCTCTAATTGCTGTCGGGAAAAATGTATGTTTAAAACAGTCTGTGTTAAAGCGATATTCTTCCAGTGTTTGTGAATGTCTATGTCGTGTTGCTCTTGTGTCTGGTTTTGCAATATACCTCGAAGTATCTATGTTTATCATTTTATGAATGAGTTGGTAAAGCAGTTTCTGCCGTGAAAGCCTGGCGCGGTTTTGTAACGTGAGTATTCCAGCTTTGTTTATTAGTTTTGTGGGTGAGTCCGTTTGTCTGTACTTCTATAGATGAATCTAGCAGCTTTCCTCTGGACGCCCTCTAGTTTTTTTATTAGTTTATCTGTAAACGGAAACCAGGCTACATTTGCGTATTCAAGTACGGGTCTGACAAAAGTATTATACGAAAGTAATTTAATGTCTGATGGGGCGTCTCGGAGGCGCCTCTTAAGAAAAAAAAGTCGTTTTAGTGCTGATGATGTAATGAAGTTCACGTGAGTGTCCCATTTAAGATTATTTGATATAATTAGGCCTAGGTATTTATGCTGTGTAACTGTGGGAAGCGGAATATTGTTTAGTGTGTATGAAAATTCGGACACACTATGTTTCCTGGTAATTCGTAACACGGCTGATTTTTCAGTATTAATGCTCATCTGCCATTTAGCGCACCATTCACGTACTGATTTTAGTGCATCATTAAGTGCTACATGATCAATTGGCGAATTTATTTCATGGTATAATATACAATCATCAGAAAAAAGCCTCATATTAACACGAACGCTAGCAGGTAAATCATTTATGAAGATTAGAAATAAAATAGGAGCTAGAACGCTGTCCTGGGGTACACCTGACGTGACCTCAGTTATTGTGGACTTTTCACTGTTAAGCTCTACAAATTGTAACCGGTCAGATAAATAGCTTTTGATCCAGTTAATGATTGTTCCTTTGCCTAGTGTGGATTCTAACTTTAGAATTAATTTGTTATGCGATACACGATCGAATGCTTTAGAGAAATCTAGTAAAATCAGGTCTATTTGCTTTTGGTGGTCGATGCTAAGAGAAGCATCATGTATTAGTTCTACTAGTTGAGTGACGGTGGATAGGTTTTTACGGAAGCCGTGCTGAAAAGGTGATATAATGCGTTGATCTTCCAGGAATGTTGTTATATGTTTTAAAATTAAGTGTTCCAGTAGTTTACATGCAGTACTTGTTAGTGAAATGGGCCTATAGTTACACGCTTGATTTTCACTTCCACTTTTATGGATAGGAATTACCCTTGCGATTTTCCAATCTGCGGGAAGGAAAGATGAGGCTAAAGATTTGTTGAAAATAAGGCATAAGTATTTTGCGACCCATTCCGCATATCTTCTAAGAAATGTGTTTGGTATTTTGTCTGGTCCGGGTCCTTTTTTGGTATCTAAATTTAGCAAGAGGTTAAATACGCCAGCCTCGTCAATTGTTAGTGGTTCAAGGCATATGTTGGGAGCTTTTATGTGTGGTAAGTTGCCATCATCTGTAGTGAAGATCGAATGAAAGTAATTATTCAGTGAGTTCGCTCTGGCTTTGCTTTCGTCAGGACTCATTATGGTCGTATTATGTTGTTTTGGGTTTAAGTAGTGCCAAAACTTTCGCGGAGAGCTCTTGAGAAAACTAGCAAGTTTGCAAGAAAAATAGTCAGCTTTGGCGACTTTTATTTTTGATTTCATATTCCTGATTGCAACGGAGAGAATAGAAGTTCTTGTGCTACTGGGTTGTGCTTTTAAAGATTTTCTCAGCCGCTTGACTTTGCGTTTGGCATGGATGATGTCACGGTTGATCCACGGGCTGTGCTTATTTGTTTTCTTAGTTTTAACTGGCACAAAGTTACCCATGCAAAACGATATAATGAGTTTGAATCTTTGCCACAATTTTTCAGTGTCGGTATTAGTGTCTAAGGCGAGTTGTTCAAAAGAAGAGAATTCAAAAGACAGGTGATCGAGTATGCTGGTGTCATCTGCTTTGTGGAAATCAGGAAATGTTACGAATGATTTCGAGTGCGTTAGAATGTCATGAATAGGTACATTGCATAATGTTATCTTGTGATCTGACATACCATCTAGAAGCTGAAATTTTGCTTTTTCTGTTGGGAAGTGATCACTAAGGAAAACTATATCAAGTATGTTTGAACTGCCACCTTGTACACGAGTTGGTTTATTTATTATTTGACATAAATTAAACGTTAGCATGGTATCAAACAGTATGTCTGCGTGTTTAGAATGATGTTGCATAGTGTTCCAGTTAACGCAGGGTAAATTGAAATCGCCCAATAAGATTAACCTCGATCCAAGCAAGTGCCTAAGCATGTAAGCGTGCAAGGAATGCAGAACATCGGTGTTTGAAGACGGGCTGCGATACACGCAGCCGATAAAGACTGGTCGCGGTGAATACAGGAGTTTGCAAAATATTGCTTCGACATCTTCGACGTCAGGCAGAACCTCGAATGGGATTTCCTTTTTTATTAGGATAGCAACGCCCCCGCCACGTGTCAGCCTATCCTTTCTCACAATTGCATAGTTGGGGAGAGTTGCTTCGAAATCTTTTATATTGTTTGTTAACCATGTTTCTGTGATGGCAACAAAATCAGGGCTGATGCAGAGGAGGAATGATTCAAGGTAAGTTGTTTTGTTCACTATGCTGCGAACGTTCATGTTAGCAAATGTTATTTCGGAGGCTGAGGCGGGTGGCGGGAACGTAGCGACCGTGTTTCGGCTCTGTCGTTTTTTTGGTTAGCAGTCCGGGAATCTGTTTCAGTTGAAGCGACACTGTCTTTCTGGTTTTTATGGTTAGCCGTCTGCGTGTAAGATCGAAGCAAAACAATACTTTGTGTCTCGTCATCCCATCGGTACAGATCATTGTTGATTCGTAACTTATCGAAAACCAGGGAAGCTTTCTGCCCTGAATCTTTCATTTCCTTACCAGTTTTCCAGAGCTTTTTTCTAATTTCACGCACTCTTGCTGAAAAATCTTCACCAATCGAGTAATCAGTGTTTTTTAATTTTGTACAGGTTCTTAAGATTGCAGATTTGTCTCGAAAATCCCGCAGCTTTAGAATTACAGGCCTGCATTTTGTCGCTTCTGGTTTGCCCAGCCGGTGTATTCTTTCTATGGCTACCTGTTCAACCTTTAGTGTGTCCCTGAAGATTTCGCCGTTAACTAAATTTTCAAGTGAGCTGTTACTTTCCTCGGGGTCCTCAGGGACCCCATACACGATTAAGTTATTTCTTCTCGAGTAGTTTTCCAGGTGGTCGATTTTCTTTTCAAGGAATGCCACTGTTTCCTGCAACGTAGCGACTTGGTTTAAGCAGGTGGAAACCTTATCATCAAGAGACGTTAGCCTTTCTAGTTTGGTGTCTATTGAAGTGAGCCGCTCCTCTTTAATAACCTTCAGGTCGTCTGCAATTTGCTGCAACTGTCTAGAAAGTTGTGATATGTCGGGACCAGGGTTAGTTTCCACGTCTCCAGCAAGCAGTAGCAGTTGTACAAACACAGCAACCTTAAACTTCAATCAACTAAATGATCCAGCAGGTTTCGGACCATATCCATACTACACAGAAGCTGATAGAAAAATGCTAGGATTATAACCAGTCTCCCTATATAGCATTCCCTGATAACTAAAAAGATTTGAACTCAGTAGAAACGTCAATCGGCAGTCATGCAGACATTGCGAAATCGGGGTCTGTATGAGCTACGTGTGAAAATACTCGAAAACGTCAATAGTGACTGCACGCAACCATAGTTATTCATAAAAGAGTAATGAAATTTTCATAAATAAAGGTGTTAGCCATGGAGACAATCTCCTCAGTACCATTCCACCGCGTGCTAGCATAAATTATTCAAAGCGCCAGAATAAGAGTAGTCGTTGATAGAGAACAACCCGGTAATCAGCGATTGGCCAAAATAATTCTTTTTCTGAGCAAATTAGCGGACGAATAGAAAAACATTTATTATTGACTTAGACAGAAAAAGCACAGAGGTAGGCCTAAAGATTATTATGCACAAAACTAAGGCAATTTTGTGTTGTGTTGCGTTGTGTTTTATGGCACATAGGCAACTAGGGCCATCATGCGCCAAAAGCAAGGTTTAGAATCTGGACTTTGTTAAGGGCTTTAAGAAGTTATTATAGGTTCTATAACTTATTTAGATACTTTGCTTCTTTTAGGAACGAGAATATGCAGGAAATGTCAATGAGTGACCTTTCTCCTAAAAGTAAGCTTGCATTTTTGCATTCTGGGCGGCTGCAGCACAGGCATCAGCTCTTTTATTTCCAATAATACCTACGTGACTTGGCACCCAGCAGAATTTAATTTCGTGTCCCTGTGTTTCAGCTGTTTTTATGCAATGTACTATATTTCCTAATAAGGGTTGTGTGTCATTTATGGCGTGTAGTGCTGTGATCACACTAAGTGAGTCTGTGTAGATTATACTTTTTACGATGTTGCACTTTACTACCTTTTCTGCAGCTGGCATAACATTCGGCAGTAAAAACTGTTGCACACAGAGGTAGCCTAACTGTTTTTTCGAGATTTTCTTCCACTACACCACTACCAACGTAAAATGTTGTTTTAGAACCGTGTGTATAAATTACAGTGTAGTTTTTGTAGTTTTCCTTCAAGGCTAGGAACACTTGTATTATATGATCAGGTGGCGTCTGCTTTTTACGAAACTGTGTTGGTGAGAGGTCGAATACACAAGGGAAGCTGTACCAAGGGGCAATTTGTTCGGGACTATGGACAACGTTTGGAAGTGTATCATATATCTTTAGTTCCTGGCATATCTGTTCATAACGGAGAATTAGGGGTCTTATTGCTGCCGGTTTATTGTTAAAAAGTGTACTAGATGGGCACTTTGTGATTACAGAGTGGCAAATGTGTTTTGGGATGGACGTTATTTTTAGCACGTAAGCACACATAAGCATTGTTTTTCTGTCTGCGAGAGGTGGTTCATGTGTTTCGACATGGAGGCTATTTACGGGGGATGTTCTGTATGCGCCATTTGTAAGCCGCAGGCCAAGGTTTTGCACAGGATATAGACCTTTCAAGTAAGATGGTCTTGCTGACCCATACACAACACATCCATAGTCCAGGGAAGAGCGTACTACTGAGTGATAGACCCGCATAAGACATGTTCTATCAGGACCCCAGCGTTTGTGTGATAGCACTTTCAGTATGTTCAGGGATTGGGAAGCTTTCTTTTTGAAGTTGTTGATATGTGGTAGAAAAGTGAGTTTCTTGTCAAAAGTTGCACCAAGAAATTTGTGCTCGTTTTTTATTGGCAGTATTGTTTCATTCAGGTGCAGGTTAGGGTCGGTTTGTAACCCTCGTCGCAGAGAGAATAGAACAGCCACTGTTTTCTGTGGTGGAAACAGAAATCCATTTTGATCTGCCCATGTCGCCAGCTTGTTTATAGTAAGCTGCACTTGTCTTTAACATGTTGATACATTGGAGGATGTGTATGCTATCTGTAGGCCGTCGACATATAGTGAATACATTACAGATTTCGGGATTATTTTATTTAAGGAATTCATTTTTACCACAAAGAGAGTTGTACCTAATATACAGCCTTGTGGCACCCCATTCTCCTGCATAAAGTTCCTTGGAAACGTTGAGCCTAGGCGCACACGAAATTTATGATTCGAAAGGAAGTCTTTTAGACAATTCAGCATTCTACCGCGGATGCCCAAATCCGCTAGTTCGCGAAGGATGCCGAATCTCCATCTCGTATCGTATGCCTTCTCCATATCAAAGAAGACTGCACCCATACAAAAATGGTCTTTATATGTACTTCAATGAAAAACTTTATGGTCAGCTATGTCTATCTATGGACGTTTATAGTCAGCTATAAAGTGCCATTGAAATATTTATAGGCAGCTATAGAAAATTCTATACCACTTTGTCTATAGCTTCTGTATCATACAAAATCTCTTTAGCTAACTATAGAAAACCATATGTCCATGAAGCTATAGACTTTTAGTCACAGAGTTATCTTTAGCTGTCTATAGAAATTTGAATGGCTCTAAAGCTACAGACTGCAAGCCATAGAATCACTTTTAGCAAGCTATAGAAAATTTTATGGTTATTGAGCTATAGCTTATTAGTCATTCAGTTATCTTTAGCTGTCTATAGAAATTTGAACTCCTCTAAAACTACAGACTGCAAGCCATAGAATCAGTTTTAGCAAGCTATAGAAACGTTTATGCTCCTGAAGCTATAGAATATTAGTAATACCGATATCTTTAGATGGCTATAGAAATTAGAATGCCTCTAAAGCTACAGACTACAAGTCATATAAGCTACTTTAGCTGGTTATAGAAAAGCGTATGTTCCTGAAGCTATAGACTACTAGTCATACAATTACCTTTAGCGGTCTATAGAAATGTGAATGTCTCTAAAGCTACAGACTACAAACCATATAAGCTGCTTAGCTGGCTATGGAACAGTGTATGCTCCTAAAGCTATATACTATTTGTCATACAGTTATCTTTCGTTGTCTATAGAAATTTAAATGGCTCTAAAGCTACAGACTGGTAGCCATATAAGCTGCTTTAGCTGGCTATAGAAAAGTGTATGCTCCTGAAGCTATAGACTAGTAGTCATACTGTTATCTTTAGCTGTCTATAGAAATGTCAATGCCTCTAAAGCTACAGACTGCGTCATATAACCTGTTTTAGCTGGCTATAGAATATTGTATAGACCAAAAGCTATAGACCAATAGGCGTACACCATTTATGAAAGTACATATATCGTCGGTTCGAATCCCTCGCGCGACTTGTACTCTAGCTTGATTAAGAGTTGTGTGCTGTATGCAATGAGAAACCGTATGTCATCAACTACAACGCTGTACAACAAAAGGATTACGTCACAATCTTGGTATAACTGGTGGGAGCACTGTCGCCGCATGTAAGTGCGCCTGCAGTGAGTACCTCGGACCCATGATGGTTTTAGTCGTGGGGACCGCTGGCCAATTTTCAGTTATTTACTCATCGAATCGAAAATAAAGCCGAAGATATAGAGCATGACACACATGCACATACACACATGCGCATACCCAAACACACGCACGCACATACATACACGCGCGCGCTGCGCGAATTTTATATAGCTGACCATAGAAAATGCTAAAGACTGCAAATATATAAATTAGGACACCAGAATGAGTCCATAGGTTATAGACTTCTATAGCCGGCTACTTTTTGGGCCAAATATCTATAGCCGACAATACACAGGATTTTCTCTAGCTGGCCATAAACGTTTGTATGCGACCATAGAAAATGCTAAAGACTGCAGTACATAGGGAGCCATAAGTCTATAGAATAGGTTAAAGACTTCTATAGAATAGACTATAGAAAAACCTAAAGACAGCAATAGAAGTGGCTATAGATATTTGGGCCAAATTTATATAGCCGGCCATACGAAGGATTTTCTATAGCTGACCATAAGAAATTTTTGTATGGGCAAGACAGTGCTGCTTATGAATAAATGCTTCTCGGACCGTGTTTTCAAGGCGGACTAAATGGTCCGTTACAGAACATGCTTTTTTGAAACCACACTGGTGGATATCTAGAAGTTCCCGAGATTGAAGCCTGTGCAGTGTCTGTGCCGTACGCTGGAGTATCTAGATGGACGCCCATTGAGTGAAATTAAGAGTTTAGGTCCCTGGCCACGGCGATCGCCTGCGGTGAAGGCCTCCCAGGCACTGCTCCGCTTTATGAGCAGCACAGGCGTAATCGAAAGACTATGAGTTTCCTATGACGTGATTGTGACGTGATGTGATGTGGCGTCTCTTTAATGTGACTGTACTAACTTCAACTATCCCTCTCTCACAACTTTTATATCCACTCATCCCCTTCTCCCAGTGTAGGGTAGCAAACCGGTTGCTTTTACTGGTTAACCTCCCTGCCTTTCCTCCTCACCTTCCTCCTCCTCCCTAAACTTCGATCAACCAAATGATCAATCAGGTTTCGGATCATATCCATACTACAAAGAAGGTGATAGAAAAATGCTAGGATTATAACCAGTTTCCCTATATAGCATTCCCTGATAATTAAAAACATTCGACTCAGTAGAAACGTCAATCGGCAGTCATGCAGACATTGCTAACTCGGGGTCTGTATGAGCCACGTGTGAAAATACTCGAAAACCTCAATAGTGACTGCACGCAACCATAGTTCTTCATAAAAAAAGTAAAACTTTCATAAATAAAGGTGTTAGCCGAGGAGACAATCTCCTCAGTACCGTTCCACCGTGTGCTTGCATAAATTATTTAGAGCGTTAGAATAAGAGCAGTCGTTGATAGAGAACATCTCAGTAACATGCATTTCGCCAAAATAATTATTTTGCTGAGCAAATTAGGGGACGAATTGGAAAACATTTATTATTGACTTAGACAGAAAAAGCACGGACCTAGGCCCAATGATTATTATGCACAAAACTAAGGTAATTTGCAACAGCCTCTGAAAAAAAAAAACAGCACTTTACAATATAGGCGGTCTTTACAATATATGTCTACCTAGAACAGGTAGTAACCGCAGGCCCGTGCCGTGAAAGTGAAATAACTAGAAGAACACTGGGATGGAGCGAATTTGGAAGGTACTCGCTAATCATGACTGATAGCTTCTTACCGGTACTCAACTATGGTGCTGAAGCATGGAGGCTAACGAAAAATGCTCAACATAAATTTAGGACAACGCAGGCAGTTATGGAGCGTAAAATGGTAGGTGTAACGTAGAAATCGTGGAGATTAGGTAAGAGAAATAACTCGCATATTCTGGTAGAAAGCAAGGAGAAGAAATGAGCATAGGCAGGGCATGCAGTGTGAATCATTCATTTTGAAAACTGCGCGAATAAAGCAAGGACCAATCGAGAACACAGGAACAAACACGAACTCCCACTCGGCGCTTGTTTTATTCGCGCAGTTTTAAAAATGAATGATTCACACTAACTAGCCCGCCAGAAGACACTTATGCAGTGTGAAAAGAGGATAACCTATGGTCGCTAAGAGTAACATATTTAATTCACAAGGAAGGAAAGAGTAACAGGGTGTGGCAGAAAATTGCGTAGGCGAAGGAGGCTAAACTCATTCTGCCACCCAATTTTCTGCCGCGCCTTGCTACGCTTTCCTTCCCTATAAATCTCATTCAATTCTGAGTTTACAGGCATCAAGTAAATGCAGCCAGCACAGAATCGTTTAATTGGAGAAAAATGGGAGAGGCCTCCACAATGCAGTGGACATTGTCGAGTTGATCACGATGTTTTGAATAGCCAGACTTTGGTTGCCGCAACTCTATTGAATGAGACTCACTCAAACGTACCTACGTTTGCCATAAGCACGAAAGCTGCTTTTAATTTCAAATTTACAATTCAGTTACAGACATTCATTAGCAAAACGTCATATGCTGCCGCATTATATGAAATTTGTATGTAAAGCCCCGCTTCAACCAAACAGTGTGTCTCTGAATCTGGATCTAGAATTGCTGTTTCAACTACCATCCCTTGCCACGTGGTATGTTCTGGTGATGGCAGTTCCTAGGATGCGCCGTTTACGAACAGTGGTAAAGGATTGACTCTTCCTCACGAAGAACGCATATTTTCGAATCTCTAATTATGTGTAATTGTTTAGGTATTCAGCAAATAGTTTTCTCAGTTGAACATGTAAAATGCTAACCAAACCACTCTTTCTTTTAGAAACTCTGAACGATTCAGAAATACGCTATGAGAATGATAAAGTCCCGCCTGCCTTAAATATAGAGACGAGACCGCCATTACAACCACCGTCTCTTTCTGCGAAAATTGTGCTCTTGAGAGAGTAGTACGAAGTTCAGCGAAGCAATAACAGTCTTAACTTAGTCTGGGTTTTGGAGATAGGAAAGCTCACTACATCTGTCTTCACCTTTGGAGGACAATTACAAATAACGCTGTACGATTGCAAGTGCATTTGTCGTCGTTTGCAATACTTGAATATTTACTGCCAACTTGATAAGATGGGTGCGAAGTGGTATGACAATGCCCTGACAGTCGTACAAAGAACCGTTGCGTCCCAATGTTGATGACATTTCCTTTTTGACTTTTTTTTTTTTTTTCAAAACTTGGCTACGGCAGAGCTTTTTCGACCAATTGAGCTTGACACGCGTTGCGTAAAAAACGAGGTATTGGAGTCGCAACGGCTCATCATGTGAACGAAACGGCCGGGAGATTTCTAGGTATCGCAATGAATGGGTAGCGGTGGGGCTATAGAATTTCTTTAAAGCATAGCAGTCCTTGCGGGGATGCTTTGAGACAGCATGGTTAAGACAAGGATCCGTTAGAGTTCTTTCGAGCCTCGAATCGTGTGAAAAGCTGAACCTTTCCCTTTTGGTCGCGTGGCTGCGTTTGGCCCGTTGCTAATGGGTATTTGCTACCGTACTGCGTACAAATCAACTCTATCTGGGTAATTATCTTAGACATCTGCCCATCGATTACCTTCAGGCCTGTCGCGTATTGACAACAGCAAATATGAAAGACCGTGACAAAAAGCACATATCGTTCATCGAAACAGCGAAACGATCGCATGAGCAGGAGCCGCCGATTCATGCGATATGCTCTCAGAGGGAGAGCTAGAGGTGTAGGCTTCAGCAGCGTCAGCTAAAGCCAAGCGCATTGCCGACCCCAAATAAACATCACAGAACGGAAGTGAAACAGCTCCTATGCTCTAGACTTGGCTAGCGGTCCTCGTTGCCTAGACGTTGCGGGTAGGGTGATTTTTTTTTTTTTTTTCATTTATTTCAGAGTGTTACATTATAGTGTCGCACAGCCATTGGCGGCGTCGTCGACATCCTCAGCGCCACCTGTCTAAACGTTTGGCGAAGTTACTAGAGAGAAACTTTCGCTCCATATTTAAAGGAGAGGAGGGCAAGAGAATTTGGGGGAGATCAGAGAGGGATTGACCAGTTTGACCGACGGACTAATTACTTCTTATAATTAATTGGCGAAAATGTATCGAAGCGTACTGATGTGATGGTTGGAACGTACACAAAAAGAAATTGACATGCACTGAACTCTGCTGCCGTGTATGAATCCGAGAGCATTTTGTCTCGCCGATCTAAGTTTGCGGATGAGATTTGCGATCATATACTAAGGTTATTCCGGCTCGTATTGCTGTTGCCCTTAGTGCGAAGCGCCACCTATAACGACTAGCTTTGAAGATGGAAATCCCGTCCGCGCATTTAGGGAAGAGGAAAAAGGTAGTAGGCATATAGGGCTGACTGTCCTGGCATGTGTGGCGTGAGCAAGACATGTCATTCGGAGGGTGGCGACCATAGAAACCGGAGGTTATAACAGGGGCTGAAGGATGCTCAACCTGAAGGTAAGGCTGCAAAGACAAACAGAAGAAGCTTATGGCGAAAACAAAGAATGAACCCTACAGAGGGTTGTGAACTATAGTTGGATGAGAGAGATACAGCTGGAGAGAGAAGAGGAAAAACGCGGCGGAAAACGGGAATGATGGAAGCATAAGGTGGAAGGTCGAGAAGAAGGGTATGGCGGGGAATGAGGAGGTTGGAAATGCAGAGAGGTTAACCGGAAGAAAAAACCGGTTTGCTACCCTGAACTGAAAAAGGGAGTGAGTAGATATAAAGACAAAAGAAATTACAGGAATATTAAGTCAGTATAGCGTGCGGGGAAATCACAGCCCATCGTGCAGGCCCTGGTTCTCAAGAAGCGGAGCAGTGCCTTCACCGCCGACGATCGCCGCGGCCAGTGGACGATCTCCGCGACCAATAGCCTAGAGTCTTCATTTATTTATTTATTTGATCATACTGGAGACCCAGTGAAGGGTCCTGGCAGGAGGGGCAACAATTCCAAAAGAAAACGCAAAAACATGAACATAAATTTTACACAAGTACAAGCTAGATGTAAAAAAAAAAAAACTGCAAACCAAGGCACGGCCTGTTTTAAAGAATCAATTTCCTGAGTGATGATAATGGCAGGTTATTCCATTCGGTTACGGTGCGCGGGATGGGAAAAAAAGTTGTTAGTTCTGGCAAAGTAAGGTGTTAGTAATTCGGTGTGCGTATTTCTTGTTGCCCTAAATGGTTCCGGTTTAAATTATTAATCAGGAGCTATTGATAATTTATTTTTGGTAGAAAAAGGAATTTTAGCCTTTGTATTTGCGCCGAGATTCAAGGCACTGTATATTATGTTTAAGCATCAGGGTATACATGGTGAGTCAGTGCTGCGATATTTAGAAAATATAAACCGAACAGCCTTGCGCTGAATTCTTTCGAAAACATTAATGTTAGTTTTTGTGTGTGGATCCCAAACAGTGCACGCGTACTCAAGTTTAGGTCTAATCATGGTGTTGTACGTTAGCTGTTTGACGTCGGAAGGAGCTAGTTTTAACTTATTTGTAAGAGAACAAAGGTTACGGAAGGAAGACGAGCATATAGCGTCAGCGGGCGTTCATCTGGATACTCCAGCGCATGGTAGAGAGACTGTATTTCGGCAATATACGAGGGGCACTCAAAAAGAACGTGGGGTATAGTCTCGTCACACCCGCAGATTGCACATGCAGGGCTATTCGCCATACCTATCCCGAATGAATAATAGTTGCCCAACACTGCACCAACGCTTGTGTTGTTGAAGAAAAATAGTTATTGTGTGTATGACGATGCTATTGCTGACGTTTTACTTCGCTTAAAAAGCAGGGCTTTGGGTTTAACCTTAGTCCATGAACGCCCTGTCAGTAATACTCTGCAGATTTTAGACCTTAATCTAACCTTCCATCATGAACATGTTTGTCGGTGTTTCTGTCCCCGCTCCAAACAGAAAGTCTCGCCTATGAGTTTGCCCACTAGAAAACTGTTAAAAAAACTATTTGTTTATTTTTTTCTTTATTTATTTATTCAAATACCTCACGGGCTCCGATTGGAGTATTATGTGAGGGGGGTTACATAACTGGGGTGCGAAACAGAAGCATGTAGAAGATGGTTATTTTAACATCGTTATGTTCAAAACGTTAACATCATACAATGGCAAACACAAGAAAAGAGAACAAAATTTGAATAGTACACTATAGAACACACTTCAGTAATAGCACACTTCAGAACAAAATGCTGCTTATTTTTTCTTTGAAAATAACAATCTGAAGTGTGAACAATGTTATCAGGAAGACTATTCCAATAAATGATGGCACGGGGCAGGGCTGATGAGTTGAATGCAGTGGTTCCTCTCGAAAGGCGTTTGAAACTGAGGTGATTATGCAATCTGTGAGATGTGCGGGCCGATTCTCTGAGAGGTAGTGTGAAGGAATGCTGGCTATAAACAATTTTATGGAAGAGACAGATAAGTGCTATTGTTCTGCGAGATTCTAAGGATGGAAGGAATAACGACGCCTTAATGTTAATTATATAGGAATGTCGGCAATAGTTGCGAGAAACAGATGATTGCCAATTCCCTAGGGAAATCCTACACACATGTCATACAGTCAAGTTTCGACTTGCACACTTCAAGGTTGAGGGAAGCTGGCTTCCTTGACGATTTCTTAAAGGCAGTTGAAACGCTGGTAAAGAAGTTAAAGGCGCCTCCTGAACAAAATGCCGATACTGATTACGTTACTAACAGGCCAGTTTCGGTCCCCTATGTTCACAAGACAACTCACAACCTGAAAAAAAAAAAAAGGAAATAAACACGGCTTCCGGGTGGTGTTTTCAAAGCCTTGTAAGCTCATCCGCCTATGCGCCTGAATCGGCCTAACTTCAACCAAGAAGAAACGCAATGGCTGCAGTACAAAACACAAAGACAACACCTATGCGGACTGTCAAATGGGCGTAGTGGATCAGATTCAGATTCCTATATATGTGGCAAGGTACATGTAGGGAAGACTGGCAGCTGCATCAGTATCCGCTTAGCAGAACATGAAGGGTCAATTCGGGAACTATATCAACGTCACTTGCTTAAACATTGCCTGGCTCACAAATGCAAGTCGTTACTAAACAAAAACGATGGTCCTGCGCAAATGCAGAGATAAAACGCACGATAATTTGATGAAGCCCATCACATCAATAAAAGAGGCGCAGACTTAATCAGTGATGCGTCAATCAAACTTTACGCTAGCGAAAAGCGTTTTCTCGAAGGCACCCTACCATGACTTGTCCCCGTCTCCCCCCCTCACCCCTCCCTCGCTTGTGATTGTTATTTTTTTTTGCGATATATGCTTTTATACCGTTTTGAGCCTGTACTGGCAAACTATGTAAGCCTGCCTTCCTTTTGAATAAACAGCAGTTGAAGTTTGCGCTCGTCCCGTCCTGTCTTCTGTTCTCTCATGATCGTTTTTTTTTTTTTTTTTGCGCATTTAACTAACTTCTCTTCGGTACAAGCTACGCCACAAGCACAAGATCAGGTTTGAGTGTGCACTGCTGTTCCATGTCTAGGATTGTCCGAAAAGCCTATATGTCACTATTTCAATCCGCATAAAATACTACGGTGCCTCAGCGACGTCACCTACGAGGTGCTCCCGGACGGCTCCAAGCAGAGACGCAACCAACTACCCTGTCCAGAGACTAACACGTGCTATGCATGAAGCCTTTTTTTTTTTTTTTTTTTTTTTGTCGCGGTAAACCATGTGCCACCCATGACGTCATTTTTTCCCGCCCTAACCGAACACTGTATTCTCTACCTTATATTTTTTTTTATTTGTGAACACTCATATGTACGTTTTCGTGTGCGCCTTCCTCCTAAGAAGGAGGGAATGCCAGGGGACACTCCGACAAAGAAAGAACAGCTGTCCGGTACTGTGATCGGTGGGGTTCTGTCAAATAAATACCCCAGTAGACTCGACCCTAAGGCTTTCGCCTTATCGCTCTTAAGCAGTCCTAAGTGCCTCAGTAACTTTTGATTCGACCGAGTTCACGCATTTCACACTGCGGTAACAAACAATATAAAACTTATGATAATCACCCTCTCCTCAATCCATGGACCGACCACCCTGCCTTTGAACTTTAAGCTTTGTTTTGTTCAACTGACCAATCAGGAAGCCGTGGTCTGCTCTTGACAACGCGGGCTGCATATTTATGCTGGTGGGTCATTAGTAAATCATTTTGCGGGCGCCGCTTTGTTATTCGGAACTCAACCCAGAATATCTTATACTTCCATCACCTTTCTCAATTTGCGACCGCCCTCTAGTGCGTACGAAGCTCTTACGACGGCTGATACATTTCAGATAAGACGTTGTGTCATTAATGAGGCATGGTTTTCATGAGAGGGGTTGTTTAGTACGGAAAGTCTGCGTAATTTGTGCTACCAGAGCTTGGTTAAGCTCCGTAAAACGGCGGTTACTAACCATTCAACCATTTGAGCCATAGAAGCGTATATAACAGTCAGTACAGACTAAGAGATTGATACCTCTACTGGCACTCAACCGCACCCCTGAATACGCACTCCTAAGTGGGCTGGAACGCCTGCGTGGCCGTGGGGCCACTCCTTAATTTCTTTTATTTTCGGCGTTTCCAGAATTTTCGATTCATGACTCCGAGAGGGACCCTCCGAGAAGTCATGTCGCGTCGTCAGCTGATACATCAGCATCAGCTGCACTCTACCTACCGCAGGGCGAAGGGCCCTCCCATACTCCTCCAATTAACCCGATCCTGTGGTAGCTGCATTCACTTGACCCCTGCGAACTTCTTGACCTCATCCGCCCACCTAACTTTCTGTCGCCCCTGCTGCGCTTTCCTTTCCCTAGGATTCAATTCGTGACCCTAAACGACCATCGGTTGTCCCCTCTACGCGCTGCATGCCCTTACTCTGCATTTCCACTAGAATGTCAATAATTCATGTTATTTTTTTTTATCCATTCTGCGCGCTTCCTATCTCTTAAAGTTACACCCCCATTTTTTTCGTTCCATAGCTTTCTGCATTGTTCACAACTTACGTAGAACCATTTTTGTTAACCTCCATGTTTCAGCCCCATAGGTGAGTACAGGTAAGGTGGAACTGTTGTATACCTTCCGCTTGAGCAGTACCAGTGAGCTGCTAGTCATAATCTGCGAATACTTGCCAAATGCGTTCTACCCAATCTTAGTATCCTAGTTATTTTCTTTTCAAGGTCTGCATTAGAGGTCACTACCTATCCTAAGTTGATATATTCGCCTACTACTTTCAGTGTTGTGATACCTATTGTGAGCTGCTGTTCCTTCCTGAGGCTGTTAAACATTATCTTTGTATTCTGAATATTGATTTTCGAACCTATAGGTTCGAAAGAAAGGTATACCTTTCTGCTGTTCCTGTCTAGGTCATCAATCACTCTTTGCAGTTCATCTCCTGAGTTAGGTTTGGTTTCATTTGTGGGGTTTAACGTCCCAAAGCGACTCAGCCTATGAGAGACGCCGTAGTGGAGGACTCTGGAAATTTCTACCACCTGGGGTTCTTTAACGTGCACTGACATCTCTACAGAAAACGGGCGCCTTGCTTTTCGCCTCCATCGAAAATCGGCCGCTGAGGCCGGGATTCGATCCCGCATCCTTGGGAACAGTAGTCCAGCGCCGTAACCACTGCGCCACCCCGGCGGGGTCTTCTCCTGAGTTACTTAGCAAGGCAATCTCATCAACGAATCGCAGATTACTGAGGTATTCTCCATCGACCCTTATCCCTAACTGCTCCCATTTCAAATATCTAAGTATCTCCTCTAAGCAAGCTGTGAATAGTACTGGGGAAGTCTTGTCTCCTTTCCTAACACCTTTCTATAAGAGAATTTGGTTACTTTCTTTATGCAAAGCTATATGGTTGCTGTGTAGCCATTATAGATATCTTCCAGTACTGTAACCTGATACAGTTGTACCTTAAGTATAGTCATTTTAGTCAGCAAAAGTGGGAAGTCGTGTATTATTTGTGTGTGCATGTTTTCCTTAAGGGCTTGTGTTTGTTGTAAATACCAGTTCTTATATTCTCGGTGTGTCGTCTTTCTACCACCTGGCTGTCGTCTGCGCGTTTAACGCCAAGTTAATGTATACCTCGAAGAAGCAAGGTGAAAAGAAGTTGAACGTTGTACGTGATATTGTTAAACGCCTGAAACACAGGTTTTATTTCGATCCGCAGCATTATCATGTACGACGTTAGAGATAATGAAACTTTCTTATTGCTATAGTTCTCCAGTATCAAAGTACCCGCAGAGTTGTAACGAACACCGCATGACCTCCAAGATATAGCCCACGATACATTTTGTCTTATAAAGATCCTTCAAAATTAATGCACTGGTGTTTTATGATCCCACAGATTCGCCGGCAACAAGATTCACTGTCAATTCAAACTATTTCGCTTCCTTTTGGTTTCTTTTCCGGAAGTCTTTAGGTAACTTCTATCCGCCAATTTGAATAAAGCAATACACATGCACACACGCTGTTCCAGCTTTTCTCCAAACGAAAGGGCCCACACGTAATAAATGCCCATCCCTCACGCTGTGCAACACATGAGGTAATGCCGGCTCAGCAGAAAACAAGCGAAGAATAAGATTCCTAACTTGGAACTATAATAAATCAATAGTGCACAATTTTCCAAATGAAAAAAATTAATAACACAAAAACTTCATATATTACAGTGACAAACAAAACTAAAAATATTTTTCTATTTGGTTATGAAATAGAGGGGAGAATTATAACACGCGCAAGCTCTTTTAAACATATAGGTGTTACAGTATCCTCTAACCTAAGATGGAATTCAAATAATAATAATCATCATCATCATCAACCTGACTATGCCCACTGCAGGGCGAAGGCCTCTCTCATATTTCTTCAATTAACTCGGTTCTGTGCTAGCTGCCTTCACTTGACCCCTGCGAACTTCTTAACCTCATCCGCCCGCCTAACGTTCTGCCGCCCCCTGCTACGCTTCCTTTCCCTTGGAATCCAGTTTGTTACCCTAAGCGACGATCGGTTATGCTCTCTTCGCACTACATGTCCTGCCCATGCCCATTTCTTCTTCTTGAGTTTCTCTAGAATGTCGGTAACTTGAGTTATTACTCTGGCCCACTCTGCACGATTCGTATCTCTTAATGTTACCCCTACCATTTTTCGTTCCATAGCCCTCTTGGTTGTCTTCAACTTAAGTAAAACCTTCTTGGTTAGCCTCCACGTTTCAGCCCCATATGTGAGTACAGGTAAGATGCAACTGTTGTATACTTTCCTCTTGAGCGATGCTGCTAGTCATAATCTGCGAGTGCTTGCCAAATGCGCTCCATCCCAATCTTATTCTTCTTGTTATTTCCTTTTCATGGTCCGGATCTACGGTTACTACCTGTCCTAAGTAGACATATTCGCCTACTACTTCCAGTATTTCGCTCCCTAATGTAAACTGCTGTTCCTTCCCGAGGCTGTTGAACATTACCTTAGTCTTCTGCATATTATTTTCAATCCTACCTTTCTACTTTTCCAGTCTGGGCCATCAATCATTATTTGCAGTTCATCCCCCGAGTTGCTTAACAAGGCAATGTCATTAGCAAATCGCAGATTACTGAGATATTCTCCATCTACCCTTATCTCTAACTGCTCCCATTCCAAGTCTCTGAATACTTCCTCTAAGCAAGCTGTGAATAGTACTGGGGAGAGTGTGTCTCCTTGCCTAACACCTTTCTTTATGGAAATTTGGTTACTTTCTTTAAGCTGAACTATGGTTGCTGTGCAGCCAGTATATATATCTTCCAGCAATTTCACGTACGGCTCGTCTACCCCCTGATTTCGCAATTCCTGCATCACCGCCGAGGTTTCAACTGAGTGAAAGGCTTTTTCATAATCAATGAATGCTATGTGTAAGGGCTGGTTATATTCCGAGCATTTTTCTATCACCTGGTTGATGGTATGGATATGATCGGTAGTAGAGTACCGTTACCGAAAACCTGCTTGATTGCAGCCTAAGGTTGTCCTGATTCTATCAGCGATTACCTTAATAGATACCTTATATGTAACATGCAGTAAGCTGATTGGTCTGTAATGTTTAAGCTCCTTAGAATCCCCTTTCTTATGAATGAGGATAACGTTTGCATTCTTCCATGGTTCCGGTACTGTCGATGACACCAGGCACTGCGTATATAGGGTGGCCAGTTTTTCTAGCACAATATCCCCCCCGTCCTTCAACAACACTGTAGTTATCTGATCCTCTCCAGCTGATTTTCTCCTTTTCATAGTTTCTAATGCTTTCTTGACCTCGTCCTTCGTCACTGGTGGAACGTCTGACTGTTTTTCCCTACGGCCAATCTCATTACGGTCCTGACTACTTTGGCTACTATAGAGATATGTATAGAACTCCTCGGCTACTTTGACTATCTTGTCCATATTCGTGATGACATTGCCTGCCTGTTTCTTATCATATACATCTGGTTTTGCTTATGCCCAATTTCTTCTTTACCGCTTTAAGGCTTCCCCCGTTCTTTACAGCATGCTCAATTGTCTTAATGTTATATTTCTTTATATCGGCCACCTTGCGCTTATTAATTAGCTTTTATATCTCGACCAATTCTATCTGGCCTGTTGGATTGGAAGCTTTTATACTCTGGCGTTTCTTAATCAAATCTTTCGTCTCCTTAGACAGCTTACTGGTATCCTTTCTAACTATCCTACCGCCAACTTCTACAACGCACTCAGTAATCATATCTTTGCAATTATTGTTCATTGCTTCTATGGTAATGTCTCCATCATCGGTTAGAGCTGAATATCTATTCTGTAGCGAGATCCTGAACTCTTCCGCCCTCCCCCTCACCGCTAATTTGTTGATGGGTTTCTTTCTTACTAATCTGTTGCGTTCCTTCTTCAGACTTAGGCTAATTCGGGACCTCACCATCCTGTGGTCACTGCATCGCACTTTCCCGATTACCTCTACATCTTGCATAATGGCGGGGGTTGAACTCAATATGAAGTCAATTTCATTTTTAGTCTCCCCGTTAGGACTTTTCCAAGTCCATTTCCTGTTTTTTTCGTTTGCTGAAGAAGGTATCCATGATCCTTAAGTTATTGCACTCTGAAAACTCAACTAGTAACTCCCCCCTGCTATTCCTAGAACCAATGCCATAGTCACCTAGTACTACCTGGTTTCCTGCCTGCTTTTTCCCCACCTTGGCATTTAAGTCGCCCATTAGTACAGTATACTGCGTCTTTACTTTTCGCATTGCCGATTCTACATCTTCGTAGAGCTTTCAACGGCCTGGTCATCATAACTGCATGTAGGTGCATAGGCCTGTACAATCTTCAGTTTATACTGCTTATTAAGCCTTATTGCGATGCCTGCCACCCTCTCATTAATACTATAGAATTCATCTGATAACATATGTTCAAAAGCTCAAAATAAGTTGTGGTTTGTTAGAAGAAAAATGAAGCTAAGCAAAATTAACTGCTTGTCTCGCACTGATGCGTCCGACACTGGAATACGCAAGCGTCATGTGAGATCCCTATCAGTGAAAACAAATTGATAACATTTAAAAGGTTCAAACAAGGGCGGCCAGATTCATTCTATCAAAATATACGAGGGGGTACCCAAAAGAAGCCGAACTTATTTCCTTTTGAACCTGTTTATTCGCATTTGAAGCCCAAACCTTCAATCTCCTTTAAAGTACTGTCCACTTTCATTAACACAAATCTTTAAACTTTTATTCCACATTTAAAAAAAATTGTTTAAATTCATCTTTTGTGATGCTTGACACTGCCAGTGTCGTTTTTTTTTCTTTGCCTCTGCAACATCATCAAAGCGCTTTGCTTTCATATATTTTTTTCATTCTAAGAAATAAAAAAAGTGACACCGGGCAAGGTCCGATGAATATGGGGGATGAGGAACAGGGGTCATGCCATTTATAGTCAAATATTGATGATTGCACGAATTTTTTCAACATTTTCATGTGTTCGGGCCGTGGAAGAACGACCAGGACGAATTTGGTTATCAATTGACATTTCACCCATTTTGAAACGGGAGAACCACTCAAACAACCTGAGTTTTCCCCATAGCATCATCCTTGTACGCCGTTGTTAACATTTCAAGAATTTCTGTTCCATTTCTTCTGAGCAGAAAGCACATTTCACCGCCACACGCTGTTCACAAAAATCAGCCATTGCAAAAACGACGCTCACAGAAAACAGTTGTCACTATAAACTCTGCCGATGCTAGTGGATGGATGGATGGATGGATGGATGGATGGATGGATGGATGGATGGATGGATGGATGGATGGATGGATGGATGGATGGATGGATGGATGGATGGATGGATGGATGGATG
>JAJIZL010035194.1:27636-41798 GCA_023969395.1 Amblyomma maculatum
ATATATATATGCTGCCTCAACGAATGCAGTAACACGTGATCACCTAGAAGTTATACAAGCTAAGAGGGATTTGACACCACGCGCCACCGCTTTCTGTAATTTACTGCTTTCGCACAAGATGCGGACGCTGCAAACTTCGCTATTCCTGCGATGACGGAATGAAGAGACAACTTTAGACCAAAAACCCTGATTACAGAAATGGTAGCATGGGGTGAGCCAAAAGATCGGTATGCACTGCTGCCCTTCGAAACTGGCTAGAAAACACAAGTACACGCCAATGCCCCTTCCCCTATAAAACATGTGCTACAGTGTCCTCTTCTTGTTCTACTTTAACCAGTACAACCTAGATCTGCATCGTAAGTATTTAGGAAAAGGAACACCTCGTTAAAGGGATGTTCAGCAGAGCATCCAGTGCGTCGCAGAGTGTGATGGTAATTAAGTACCAGGGTTGCAATACTCTTCTTATTCAGCGAAGAAAGCATCAGAACTGGCAATGGTACTTACCGTTCATGCGCTCGTGGATGAAGGACTTCGATTTCGCAAGCAGAGTTGAAGCTGTCTGATGCACGGCGACACCGAACACACTCCGCTGCAAAGCCAGGCCGCAAATTCACTGCTGGTGACGCTCTCTAGTCACCGATGAAGGAAGGAACCCGCTGTCGCTGACGACGGTCGGGTGGCACAAACCCAACGTTCTTCGACGCCTGTTAAAGCGGAGTGACGAGCCAGCAACGTTGAGGGTCCCCGGCAAATACAGTTCGTAACACGCTTCAGTTCAGTAACAGCTTCAGTTCGTAGCACGGGCTGACGAGAGGGTCGGCAAAGGTTCCAATATAGTCTGATCAATATTTCACGGATTTTAACGAAGTCGCGAACAGATTCGTGGGACCTTACTAGGGCCATGAGCGCGAAGCCAGGCTTCGGCGTCATCGCTGCCTTCTGCTAAGTTTAGGCCTAGCCTCGAAGAATCTCAGCTGCGAAGCCGAAGCAAGCAGTACTATCTTGTATCTTCGTCGACACTTGTCCTGATAAGACCGTTGGAGCATTCGAATGCCGATCGTTGTGCTTAATCTCGGTTTTTCGTTGCCAGCCTATCAATCTAAGCTGCACAACTTTGCTTTTTTTTTTCCAGACTGGCCCCAAGGGATATCATGTGACCTTTGGTTCGCGAAAAGAAAGGTAGCAGCACAAACTGACAGTCTTTAAAAAAAGCCTCTTCCCGTGATGATGCAGTTTGGAACGCATCCAATTTTTTAGAAGGCCGCCAGGAGCGAAATACACTAAGCACGCGCTTAAGAAAATTAGCAAGCTTGTATGCAAATCTCCAGCGAAAAGTATGTCAGTCATGAAGCATCGAGAAAGAATACCTTTTCCTGAAAACTTTCTATCCGCTTGGTACCCACAGAAGTATAGAAAAATCCTTAACACGCAAGACTAGAGCGGCATTCAAAACAATGTCACTATAAAGTTAAAGCTCTCTTTCCTGATATCTCAAAGCCCTTAGCTGTCGCCACTGTTTTCGCTTTATTGTGTGGAAAAACAATTACCACCACGACCTGCCTCATAATTAACATAATCGTTTCCCGTTCTGCGGTGCGGTCGTATTTTTTCGCACCGCAATGAATCTCACCTCACCCGTGCAACAGAATATTTGGATATTCAGGCACGCGTGAGGAGACGGTAGCCGGCTCCGAGACTGACCTCCGTCTTGCGCAGCATATTCGCTTCGCTTCAACCGTCCTCAATGTAAGTATAACCCCTTGAGTGATGATTTGAGCATTAGCAAAGGGAGTGTTTGCAGAATACCCGGCAGGTATTTCATGCAGAGACCTGAAGACGTATTAAGATATGCCACTTTCAAGCCAGCAAACCTGAATGAAAGACTGGCCTCCTGGAAGAAATGTTGGGCACTGCATTGCTCTGGCTTTTTTGCTTGTTTGCTTTTTTTGTAGGGAACCCCCCCCCCCCCCCCTCCCCCATTCCCCCTGTTCCAGAAGCCGCCTATGTGATTTCATTTATTTTATTTGCTGGCCTTTCAGGTTTCGAATAGCATGAGGTGCAGACGCTACCAAGTACAATTTTCGTAACCTTTTTAAGGCCCATTCCTAAGAGAAAGCAAATTTCGAATAAAATGGTTCAATGTTTTTGTGAGCAGGGGAAATCAAAAGCAACCGAAGCCAAATGTATATACTTTACGTAGTACGATTCCAGTACTGAGCTTATCTTCTATGACGCCCCCCCCCCCCCCCCCCCTCCCACAGCTAGCAAAACATTTTTCCATTATATCTGATGGCAAACGTCTCGAATAAAAGACGAAACAGAAAAATGATACCATCTCCCCCAAAATAAAATTTCGAAAGAAACCGTAATATCGACGGTATAGCTGGTGAGAAGGGGAAATTTGACATCAGTTTGTATCAACATATCAATATGCCTGGTACTCAAAAAATAAAGCAATGATCTCTTTTTCTCTTCTCCAAACATTTCAGGAGCCAAGAGTCGTCGTTCTCAAGAAAAGGATAGCCACTGTAGTGAAACAAATTATGAGGAAATGCAGTATGAGGTAAATGGTTTTTCTCTTTGTTTGACCACCTACGTGGCGTATGCACGTTCAGTGCTGAAATGTGTTCTGCCTTTGAGCACGAAGTGGAAATCGATGTTCACCTGAACGTTACTGGCGACGTCCTATGAATTCTCGGGTGCCGGAACAAGGAGCCAACCGCTGATCACACTGGTATATGTCCCCAAATAGGCGGCAAGAAGTCCTAGGACGAACCAAACTGTCTCGATAAGAACCTAAGTTCAGCAGAGTACGCTTTGTGCGGCGGTGCCGAACTGCAAGTACACAGAGCAGTGAGTGGTGTCTCAGTCATCACATGGTGAAAGGTAAGGGATAAGGCGAAGAGGAGTTCTTCTGGTATATGTGAGAGCAACAGTCGACAATGACGAAGCTTGCTGGCGGATGCATGAAAAAAAGAGGTCGACAGAACCTATCCACCAAGGAGAATTCGCCGCGCGATACACACCATGCCAAGCAGTAAACAACGAGCTTCAATGTTTCCCATGAGATGAAAGCTAACAGACTGATGCGAATAATACCAGGAGTTGTAATGTAGCATCGGCAGCTACAAGCATGGCTGGATTGTGTGGCAGTGCTGTGAAGGTGCCAGTGGGGAAAGTTATAGGACGGTAATATATCTGATCCAAACTTCCAAACAGCTATATTTACCCTAGAGAATACGATGCTCTTGTCGATGAAGAGGCTTCACTCTCAACTAAATATTTCTATCATGTGAAAGCGACCTAGGCTGGATGAATAAGCAGCTTTGTAGATGGATGTAAGGAAGGAGATAGAAGGGGTCACTATGGTGCTATATTGTGAGGAAGCGGGTTTCACTTTTCGAGGAAGTATAGCTGGCTCGTCCTATGCGTCATTGAAATAAACTCACTTCCACCGCCACTCATATTATCTACTATCGCGTATGCTGCTTGCTGTACGAGGTGTCGTTCTAGAGAGCGGTGGTAGGTACGCGTAGCTCCAGAACTACAGACTTCGGTGCGTGGCTACGAAGCACAGAATAATGAAAATGACAATCACTACCTTCGGTTCTGTGCAGGGGGCGGTTTCACCCATCCAGAAATTCTTGTCCGGGCTAGGTTGTTGTAATGAAGAAATCAAGCAATACAATATGGAAGGAGATGCCGCAGTCGTATGCCATAGTGTTTAAGGTTTTGGAAATCTTTCATATATTTCGCAATGATCAGCTTCAATTCTTTGCTAAAATTATGCC
This sequence comes from Amblyomma maculatum, assembly GCA_023969395.1. Classification (NCBI taxonomy): domain Eukaryota; kingdom Metazoa; phylum Arthropoda; class Arachnida; order Ixodida; family Ixodidae; genus Amblyomma; species Amblyomma maculatum. The sequence continues at coordinate 31,428 of JAJIZL010035194.1, forward strand.
AATTCTCACTCAGTAAACGGGGCGGAAAGTTTATTTGGAGATCGGGACTTCCTGCCTGAAATATATTAAAACAGGTAGGCCTTGCAAACCCTGGCAAGTGCTTTTTAAGGAACGCAAAGCTGAGCAATGTTTTGCGAAGTGAACGCTACATTAGTCGATGAAACAGAATCATATAAAGTGCGCAGTGCCCCTTGTTTGTAGCCACTTCTTAATAAAAAATTTAACTAGTTTCCTTATTTTCTTCGTTCTCACTTATACGCATTATGAACAAGATTGACTGTAGCTCTCCATCTAGCATGAAGAACATAGTACCCCATCTCTTCCACTATCTACTTAAAAAGGAAAAGATAAAGAACGTCAAGGGAAATTCAAATGCCCCAGTATAGCGCAAAAACAGCCACTGAGGCATCATTCAGGCACAGAAACCATCGACCGCATTTCTCCTTCACCATTCCTCTGATCACCGAAGAAACGGATAGTCCTTTTCATTAAGTACTGCATCACCAAGTGCATTTGCTTTTAAGCGCGTTATTTATTAGCCGACCTTTTAGGCAAGTTAAGCAATCGACTGTTGGCCTAGTTGGTTGATGATAAGAGTACATACACGGTGCAAATTGAACAGGACAAGACGGAGAATAAACATGGACAGGGCGCTACTGCAAATGAAATTTATTGCGCCAATTCGCCTTTTATAGCAGCACCCTTCCCATTACCCGATCGCAGACCAGTTTCTTGAAATTCCTGACAGATCGCGAATTGCCAGAGCCGTCGCGGTCAACAACGATAACAAGAAAAAAAAAGAAGCGGAAACATGCAATCCATAGCTATTGGCCTGTCCGAAGTGTCAATACCATTAGCTCGAAAAGGAGGTAAAAGCAAGAACAAAAGACAACAAGACACTGTAGGGATAAAAAGCAGTTTCTCCGCTTATAAACTCCTCGACTAGGTTGCGCTGTTAATATTAACCGTTGGTAACAGTAACAGGAGGGCAGCTAGAGTGTTCAAATACCTGTACCTGAAGCGTTAACTAAACTGGATAAAAAGAACAAGGAAATTGAGCACTAAGTATGCAGCGTGCAAGGGTGGAGAAATAAAGAGCTTTAAGCAGCAGTAAAAGACACAGAGTGTAAAAAGTTAGATAAATTGTATGGAAAAAATTGAGAGTAGAAGTATATCGAAACTGAAAAAGCCAGATCAGGAAAGAATCTTCCTTCGATAACTCAGTAGGCAGTGACCTACTTTTGAAAGTTAGATCTTGGTGTCTTAGAACACGCAGCAAAAAAAAAAATAGTAATAATAATAAATTTAACCGAGAACATGACACATTTGCAGTGTGGAGTAGATATGTAGAAACAATTGAGCATCTTATACTTGAATGCAATGGTATCCATCCGGATCTCAATGCAGGCACAGTCACTCTCCCTGAGGGTCAATAAATCCGCGGTGCAAGTTACCAAAAAGCAATTAGAAGATTGGTGGCTGAAAAGCAGAAAAACGACGTAAGTGTAGAAATAAAAATTTCATAACTACGATGACGAAATTATTGTCCGGTTTCTAATAGCGTTCGAGATATAAGGGTAAAAAAAGAAAAACCGAGCATGGTGTAAACTGCCACCACCCCGTTTCAAAGGGGACGATAATGAATCCATTCATCCATCGTTGGTGTGGTAAAGCCGATCCGAGTTACCAGCAGCTGTTTAAGCTCTTCTTCAATACTGCTACACTTCGTAGCACGTGCGGCCATGTAATGAAGTTCCCACTGAGCTCAAGCTTCACTTATTGATTGTGGCTCAGCTAGAATATACAGGGTTCTTTTTGAGCTCTTTACAGGTCTTTATTTCTAACCGTCTGAAATTTATACGCCGTTGGAGCCTCTGCATGTGGATAGTACAGAAAGTCGAACATTATGTACATGATAAACGATATAGAGCTCAGAAAGTAAGCAGTAATAAACTGAAAGTAATTATAAAACCTTTAAATTTTGATTTTAGAGGCCAGCATTATATTAAGAAAACGAAGGCCGCCATTAGAAAAGCAGGGACCAATTTAAATTTTTATTATCGGCAACACAGATATATTTAACATTCGAAATATGCAAATTTTACCTTATAGAGCTGGCTTCCTGCAATAACCATTTTAAAATGCCGTCGCTTTATCCTTTTGGGCCCTAGCATGCCGTAGTTTTACGGAGCATGGCCGCCGCCGCTTGAGACCGGCCGTGGTCGTAGAAGTAGTGAGTCCCTTTTTCTTGGTTAACAAGTCTTCAAATCTTTGTTAACAAAGCCTCGAAACAATATTCAGCAATAAGGGATAGGTCTCCTTCGAATTCAGGCTTCTATAAATCGGCATGCTCAAGTTATCACTGCGAAAAAACGTAGCAACGAAGTCTCTAAGCGCAATTAAAATCCCACTTCCCAAATTGCTATTTAACTAGGGTTGTTATTCGAGGTTGCTCTATTTAAGCATCCTTGTGTACTCGTAATAAAAGCGCCAGCCGAGGTACCTCTCACAGTACACGAGTACGAAACGGCGTTCAACATTTCCGAGTCTGTCTGTGAGAACAATGAGAGTGGATCTGCAAGTAACACAATCAAATTCAAGCTTAGGCATCACAAGTGAACAAAACAGACGTATCATACAATGAGGATATCTTCACGCAATGCCTGCAGTGAATCCACAATTTGAGGAAACAGAATTAATAATACATTTAACATGTTCACCAACGTTCAAGCAACGAGATGCCGAATGATTTTTTCTTTCTTAACACTTTCATCGGCGACAGAGTAAGAAAATTCAACACTATTGTGCTTCCTATAATGAACGAAACAACTTTTGTCTTGAACAGGATTACCCCGGCCTTGCAGTTACCCTCGTGGTCGTCCCGGGCCATTTTAGTTCGCACTGGTATTAAGTGAAGGGCATATCGGTATACTCCTGTGGAAGTTCTAATCTCTTCACCGTTAGAGTCATGTGCCTGCGATAATCGCGTGCATTCACTTGTGAGGTAGGCTTCTCTCAGTTCCTCGAATGAGCTTGTCATACCTACCCCATAAAGTCTCGGGTTCGCAGATATCAATGGGAGGTCGAAGGTCTTTATCGCATTTTTGACGTGATCACCTCGAGAATGTTCGCGTCGTGTTTGTTTAGGCGGAGATATTGAATGAGGGGCAGGATTCCGCTTGTTACAAAGTCACTGGTCAGCCGCAGAACCTCTTTGCTTCGCAGTCCTCCTTCCATGGTCGAGACTTTGTGTACCATTCGGCCCATCTGGTCTCCCACCTTATTTAACTTGTCTATAGTAATCGCCACCAGCTTTTGTTTGCTGGTGTTTGAAAGCCTAATTTCTTCTCTTTCGGGTATGGGTTCCGGTCAAAGCCGGAGTTCTACCTTGGTCGTGCATTTTTTGGAGGGCGGATATGCAATAATCTGGATTTTTCAGAAACGCAATGAAGGCGGCACCTTCTCGAGTACTAGTTCGCCGTTGTTGGTCCGTCCTGCAGGCTGGCCTCCATTTCTCGGTGCATATTTCTGGAAGGCGTTGAAATCCATTCGCTCAATTTTATTAATTATTTATGCATGAAAACTCAAAAGTAATTACAGAGCAATTGTATTTTGGGTAGTTAGTGTAAGGCAGCGTTAATACATTTTGGGTCACTAATGTGTAACGCAATTTATTATTTTGCTCGATTCATTGATACATTTAATAATGTATATAAATTTTATTTCAAAAGTAATTATTTAATGCACGGTTATGTGTTCGTAATTCATCTGGCTGCCTTTCGCTTTTCTTACTGAAATTTATACTCTACGTCGTCTTCAGTGGCATGGTTGAGGAGCCCCTTGTAAAGTAAGAAAAGCTACAGCGCCTTTCCTTCAGTAAGAAGCAATGATATTAAGAGGTACAATTTCTTGCAACATCCAACTTTTGTCTCCGAACTTAGCATCAGATTCAATTTTGCAGTCTACCTGGATAAAACAACTTAGCAATTTTACGACCGAAGTGCAACAAGTCGATCACTGTCAACGTTATATTGCATACAGATTAGCTAGGGCACAAACCCGGTAGTGTATACCAAAGCCATCAGTCGGCCTTTCTAAGTTGTTATTGAGGATCCTGTCAGGTGCACGTTGGCTGCGAAGAAGGTGAGTTTAGGTGACGCATAACTGGGGGCAGACTTTCGTACTTTATTAGACCTGCCCCCATCAGAACCACCCCGCTACTTTGTGGTAAAATAGCAGGGTGCAATGCAGCGGGAATAACCAATTGATATATCGCCATTTTCGCTGCTAAAGGCGTGTTCTGCACTACAAAATGGCGAAGACGACGTTATTTGAATATTTCCCATACAATGAGGTGCCACCGCCACAGGCGCTACGCCCGCAATAAACAACCATGCGGTTCGCAGCCTCTTGACACGATGCCAACGACTGCACTCAGATTTTAAACTGATTTATTTTATAGGAAGGGAAAGGCGCAATAACTGTCCCACTTGTTTTCTGTGGACACCGCAACCGCGCTGAAAACGAGACAGTTAGAATGAGGCCAACGCTGCACGAAACGGAGGGGGGCCGGGGTGGCGCAGTGGTTACGGCGCTCGACCACTGTTCCCAAGAACGCCGGATCGAATCCCGGCCTCAGCGGCCGCTCTTCGATGGAGGCGAAAAGCTAGGCGCCCGTGTGCTGTGCGATGTCAGTGCACGTTAAAGAACCCCAGGTGGTCGAAATTACTCCGTAGCCCTCCACTGCGGCGCCTCTCATAGCCTGAGTCGCTTTAGGACGTTAAACCCCACAAACCAAACCAGACCAATCTAAAACGGCTTGCAACGAACCAGACACTTTGGCTTGCCCGCCCGCATAGGAGGCACACGGTTTGAGAACCCCTTTGTTAACTCATAAGCAAGGGTGCATCAAGGACTTCAATACCTTTCAATTCACTGTCCATTACGTGGAAGGTGTAAAATTAGTTACGTGAGCGGTAATACAATTGAGGCGACTTTACAACTCAATCAGGAAAAACACCAGGCAGGCCTTCGTAAAGCGTACTGTACAGTGTGATATAGCCAAATATGTGATAAAATATTTTCGTGTTTTAACTATTCCGCATGCATAATTTCATAGAATAGAGGAACGTATTTGACTCCGTTGAAAGCACAGTAGTCCAGTAGATGAGCTTCATATATAACTACTGGAAAAATGTCCGCAATAGCTGCACAGCAACTACTGTTCTCTATAACGAAAGGTATAAAACGTCCATATTGAGGTGTGTTAAGCAAAACGACTCGATGTCAGAAGCGCAATCCCCCCTTAAAGGAAGTCTCCAGTGATTTGAATTGGAAACAGTTAGGGAAAAAGTTTGAATAATATCTAGGTAGACTTGCTGACGATATTTTCTTCATACGCAGGTGCGGGGACGAATAGCAAAGGATGTTTAATTAGCAAAGGCGGAAACCTGGCGTGGTATTGCTTACGCAATAATGTGTGTTGCCAGGCTGAATAAATATAAATCTTGCTTTTTCACCTTGGACTTTCGCTTCATCTCAATATACTGATTCCATAGCGCGAAATTATCTGAGCAATTGCTTGTTGCAAAGTAAGCATCAGCGTCAACCATAAGCTGTGAGTATATCGACGTCTTTTTTATTTATTTATTTATTTATTTATTTATTTATGTATTTATGTATTTATTTATTTATTTATTTATTTATTTATTTATTTATTTATTTATTTATTTATTTTGTTTATTTATTTATTTATTTATTTATTTACCCTCAGGGCCCGGGGGCATTACAGAGGGGAGTGGGATACATAAAAGTATATGCAAGTACAGCAAAGTTACATAAAAAAATACAGTACTAGTACACAAAAAACATGCGCAAAAAAAAAGGAAAACAAAACTTCATAATGCAGTGGGGATAAGTAAAAGCTATGTCAGGGAGTAAAGGGTAAACAACATAGTAACAAGCATAGATATATTCAAAGAAAAACAATGGCTTTGCGAAATGCGTCGTTATCTGTTATACGTGCGATATCATGGGGAAGGTGATTCCAAGTGATACAAGTTCTAGTTATGAATGAGTCATGGAAACATTTTGTGTGACTAGATGGAACCCCGACTTTATGGCGGTGATTGTTTGTTTGTTTGTTTGTGGGGTTTAACGTCCCAGAGCGACTCAGGCTATGAGAGACGCCGTAGTGGAGGACTCCGGAAATTTCGACCACCTGGGGTTCTTTAACGTGCACTGACATCGCACAGCACACGGGCGCCTTGCTTTTCGCCTCCATTGAAAAGCGGCCGCCGAGGCCGGGATTCGATCCCGCGTCCTTGGGAACAGTAGTCGAGCGCCGTAACCACTGCGCCACCCCGGCGGGGTGCTATGGCGGTGATCAATGCGCACTGATATGTAAAATGGTGTTGTTAGTAATCTTTTTTTCAGGTAGCTGTTGTGGTAACTTTTATGAAAAAGGGATAATGATGCTACTGATCTGCGGTGAGATAGAAGTGGAAGGGACAAACTTGATTTCATGGCAGTTACACTACTTGTTCTGTGATAGCCAGAGGAGAGACTAAACTTGAGAAGTAACTATAAATGCCCGCTACTTTTCTTGGAAACTGCACAAAACGTGCAGTCAAATTCCTTGCAAGGATACTTGAAAAGTGGGTGAAAATTGGTAAATATATTGCAACCTGCTCATAGCCAGAGTGATTTCTAGGAGAGCCAATTTATACGGCTCTTGCCAAATCAATCTAAAATATAATATGAATCTTTCCTTTTCCTGAAATAATAAAATTTCCTCTTTTTTTTATATTCCGATTAACCATTGAATGGTTTACCAAGTAGTACATAAAGTTGTAAAAATTATCAAGTAATTCTTCTCACCCGTATTTCTTACAGTTACTACAAAATGCCATTAGTAACAGTTTAGACGACGTTTTTAGAAGCCAACATGATTAGCGTCATCATACTCAAAGCCATATTTCTGTGGCGACGTTTGCAATATCTGAGCGGAACGGACACGGATTTGCGATTTTTTATATTATTCGCTCCAAGCATTTCGGTTCACCATCCAGTCATAATGCCCACAATGTACAGAGTTTACAGGGCACTATCTACAAAAGAAAGTACCAAAAATATATTTAAAGCTAAAATATATTTATTTCTTCACGACTACGAATTTATTCCGCAGGAAAAGCAAAAATACAGTTTGTAGGTTAAAAAATTACTATTGCACTTTTCACACTTTGTAACCGCGCACTCACAATAACTTTCGCACAGGTAACGCGGTCTTCATCAAGGGTCCCGGCGGCGACATTCCGTTTCCAGCCCGGATGAGAGCAGACACTATCATCATCGTCGCAATTGCCAAGACGTCACATTACGTCAGTTCCTTTGTGCGTCGTGTGCGTGTCGTTCATCATTGCTGGCACGCCGACGCCAAATGAACCCATTCCTCCAGTCCGAGGCAGACGACGAACATGCGTGACGCCTTATGCATTTTAGAACGCGTAGCTGTTGCCATGGCAACCGAGAACGAAGGAACTGACGTCGCGTGACGGCTCTCATCTGGGCTGGAAACGGAATGTCGCTGTTGGCGGCGAAGCGGAGCGCAGTATTTTCGCGTTAGCGGAAGCGTCGTTTTGCCTTCATGTCAGCGGTTTACACATTTCGCTATCATATTGGCATCCGCGAGATCGTCCTGCACTGCGCATTTTCGAGCATCCTTTTCGGCCCATTAGTGCTACAATAAAACAGCCACACGTTTGCGATCTCCGGCCTGCGACGCACTTGCAGAGTAGATACCGAGCGCCCTACCCCAATCGGAGGTTCACATGGCCTTCTGGGGCTGATGGTAGCTCAGCAATACATACAACCACATATCATTTATATGATGTCTAATGTACTCTTGGGCGTGACGCGTAGAGCCTATTTCAAAACTGGCGCGTCTTCCCGTCGCGTCCTGGGCAAGGGTGCGTTTCATTTTCGCCATAAGATAGTGTTTCTTGTAAATTTATGTGCTGTATTTTCGTTGAAGGCTTTGTTATTCTCGTTTATTACCGATAAACGGATATTGGCAACTGCTAAATTTGGAAAGAATTTAGTTTTATCTTACCCGAGCTCCTGATACACTCCAACTGCGTACTTGACCCGCCATATTACTGCTGAGAAACAAAACGAGATCGATAGAAATCGGCGTTTTCCGGCACGTTCACAAATTCTTGTATGTTAATGCTGCTCTAGAGCCGTGGAAGACTGCCATAAAATTTTACTACCTGGCTACGACAGGGTAATTAATACTTTTCCATAACAAGTAGCTAGTTGTAGATAAAACTTCGTTGTTTCGTTTTGAATTTAAGGCGCGGTGCGCCAGCCGTTGCTCTGAGAATAGTTTCAGTGCAGAAAATGCTTTAGCCGAGAAGCTTGAAGTTAAAACAACTCCTAACCGAGAACTATATAATTTTATATTTAATGCAGCTTTACCGAGGATCATGCCAAACTTATTCTAAACCATTTTAATATGCGTTAACCTCAAAATTCGGACGTTTACTTGAAATTAACAAACTTTCTTTAGGGACTCAGAAACTGAGATGTGGTCCAACACTGCGTTTTAGCACGAAATTGAAGAAAAGAACGGGTTAGAGTTGTTTAAAATTGAAATAACCTGCAGTTTCTTAATTTAATTTCCATTGCCAGCTTGGGGGCCCGGTCAGCTCTTTACTAAAACAGACATTAAATAGTTTAAACTGCACGTCTCGGCCAACGAAACACAAAAACAGTGAGTCTGCTTTGCCAGCATGGAGTGCACGGCTTTTTCCGATGTCCGAGGGAAATATTTCGACATCGCAAAGCCCACCGTGAACACAATGTTTCTGAACAGAGAAAGAGAAGCTGGTCGAGATCATTTACAACTAGACGTTCACAAAAAACTAGATGTTCACATCCACAGCATCCATCTTTCTTGATTGTGGCTGAAGCTAACGACTCACACGAAATAATTAACTTCACTCATCGCAAGCAGGCTATTGATGTAAGCTGACACCACCAGTCAAACAAATGGTGCGTTTTTATTTAGGGCGTTTCCAGAATAAATTTCACAAACTGGCATTCAACGGTTAAACCTTTAAAAAGACAAACTTTAAAACTGAAAATGAGATGGCTGTCATATTTCTGGGAGCGAAAATAGCTCGCTGAGCCCATATTTTACCTTTTGCTGCCTGCAAACTCTATCCCGACGTCGACTTACTTTATTATTATTTTTTTTATATTTTCTATAACATTTTGTAAAGAGCCCAGTGCAACTATTCTCTTGACTTTCGGGACATGTTTCAGGTTTCTATTATTCCCCTTGGTTCGCACAAAAGAAACAATGAGCCTTCCCTTATTTCAGCCTATTGTGCGCAAATATGAAAGCGAATGGGGAGGGGGAGGGGGAGGGACAAAGGCGGAGATGGGCCGGCGCAATAGACCGGTTGGAAGTTTGCTGATTGTTATTCGAGACCATCATTGTCGTTTGCCGTAACCAAATAGGTTCTTCGGAAAGGGTACCCCTGATGATTTTGTTTTTCACTCTCGTGAAACGAAAGGACTAATAACAAAAATCATGGGCTCCGAACACTGAGCACAGAGATAGTTTATTCACATTATTGCTTCGAGTAAGTGAATAACATGCAAAACCAAACGCTGCAGACATAATCAGAGTTGAGTTTAGCTGCCCGGTACCATAATAAGCTAAATGATGGGAAGAAAGAAAAGAATGAAACAGTCCGTACCAGAGCGACTTTAATTACGGGTTCGGAAGTCCAAGCAATATTATTTCCCAAGCACCCGAAGCTTGGCTGGCGGGTGATTCCACGCGATGTGGTTGATTGCATTCGCGAAGGTTGTTGTCCGAAGACTCATATGCGCATGTCTGGAATTGCGCGTGTATCTAACATTGCGACAGATTGCTGCAAGGGAATGTGAAGAATCTGCGCGGCGAGCTCGGGATATTAATGCAAGCGCAGCTCGGAATGAAACTCTGCCTTGGCGTGCTACACGAGCTGCTTGGCTCGTCACTTTAATATATTTTTCAGTAATTTAACGGAGCTTCAACATTCCCGAAATAATTAGGCTGATTAAATGAAAACATCATGTAGGAAGCCGTAATTTTTATTTCTCCTTCATGACGAGGCTAGTACACCTCCGTCAACTTTACTTTCTTCATACTCAGAGTGACAGCGGAAATTTTTACTATGCAGGTGCTTCAATAATGGAGTGAAGCATCTTTGATATGATTGCCATGAAAATATGTATAGTCTGTAGGGCATAGGGTATCTTTTACCTACAGTACGTGTTTACCACACAATAGGGGAAGACGTATAAAGTTTAATATGT